>JACXSJ010002578.1:0-41172 GCA_014851325.1 Pentalonia nigronervosa | reverse complement strand
ATAACATATACATATACGGGACAAACACATATATATATATACATATATATATATATATATATATTAGAGCGCAATCGTGTTGCGTTTTATGCAGGTAAAAAAGGTTATAGACGGGCGCGATAGTGCTAATTGGTCGAGCGCAATCGTATTGCGTTTTTTGAATGGAAAAAGGTAAGCTGGGCGCAATCGTGGTTCACCGCACTCTGCTATACAGCGAGTGTCTAGTGGAGTCAATGTTATGAATTTGTTAAATTTGAATTGAATAATATAAAATCATTGTAAATGAAAAACGATTCTAAGCGAATACAGTCAGCTTACATCACTAAGTGTATATTATGATATTATTGCTATTAAAATAATTAATTTTACTATTAATAACACAGTAGGTTGAATTAATTATTTCAGAAAACAATACATTTAAAAATTTAATTGAGTGTATAAAACATAATAGTATACTTTAAAAGTTTCAAGCAGACGCAAAAAAAAATTTTAAATTACAACGAAATAACTAACATAATCGTTATTTTTCATTTAAATATTTAATTTCATCCAAATTTAATCTTAAAATGTCTATATAAAATTATTTTTTTATATATTTTTTTGATTTTTTGGTTACACTATTAAATACTTATGAAAAACCTTATTTTAAATTTTTAATTCTTAGCTATAAAAACTGATCATTTTATACATTTTTAACTATTAAAAATTTGCAAACATTCGAGATTTTAATGAATTTGATCAAAATTTGAATTTTAAATGCTTATAAAAAAAAATTATGCCCTTGTACTCAAATTATTTTTTATCTACTAAATTTTTTTTATTGATAACAATAAAATAAGTAAAAAAAACCTAAAAATTGATTATGCCTATAAATAATTTAAAAAAAGTCAAATTATATTGAAAATGTTATGGTGTATAAAAATTGGATATATCTCTGTGATTACTTTTGGTGTTACACCAAAAATTGGCTTCGCGTAAAAATTTCTTTTTTTCCGACGCGTTGAAAAACTAAGGTAAATTTTTTACTTTAAACACCTCAAAGTACCATTTAGATTCACTTTCCCACTGAAAATGATGCTGATGAAAAAAATTGGAGCGCTTTTACACTGCCTTTAAACGTGATGACAGATACAAAAAAAAAAAAAAGAAAAAACACATATCATTGTAAAATAAAATATAAAATAAAATAAAATAAAAATATAATAAAATATTCTCGTTCCGCTCAGAATCTAAATAGTTGTATTCGTTCTAAAAAATCTAAACTACAGATTTTAATTAAAAAAAAAAATACATTTTGAATAAGTTATTATTTAAATAAATATTTACTTTAATGAACACCCATGACGTGTAATGTACGGTACTACAATAACATATAAATAAATATTTTGAATTATTTTAAACCAATTATGACATGATTGACCTTAATCATTGGGGATTATTGATAAACTATACAATTATTTAATTAATTGTGTCAACTTCCTTAATATTTTTACAATGTTACTATATAAATCCACGCGAAGAAATAACTATTTATACAGAATGTGTCAAACTCAGTAACTTTTTATTTGAAAAGTTGAAAATACATACATTAATGAGTTTTTGAGTCTCCATAAAAATAACAAATATTTTGATTTTTTCATTTAGCTATATTACAAGAATATACTGCCAAATATGTATTTTATATTGATGATGAGTATGTTAATCAATAAATAATTATTAAACAATACATTAATACTCTGGATATAATATATTGTTACACAATATCAATTAAATTTATTAATACCTAAATAAATATATCATTATATGAACAATAGTTTTTGTACAAAATAATTCAATTTTATTTGATGTAAAGTTGTAAAATTACTGTAAGAACTTATGTTCAGTAGTTTAACTTACAAGAATTACAAGATTGGGTACTGAGTTATCAAGTTTGAAGTATAATATTTATGCTCTAAATGTCGTACTTTTAAATATAATATATATGATTTTTTTATTGTTTTACTTGTACTGGTTAAAATGTACATAATTTCATTTCAATAGTTGAATCATTAGTTTTGTCAAAGAATTTTCTACATTTATAAAAAAAATTATTTAAATCGTGCGTTTTCAGTCTGATTTATAACGACTACGGTTTTATCCTTAGTAAAATACAGTGGGAATAGAAATACGATTTATAAAATCGAAAAAATAAAATAATAATATTCATTGCCAAAATTATTATTTTCGTATTGGCAATTTGGTTATTTATAAGCTGTGTGCGGCAGCGAGTGATACCGGTTTTGACTTTCTGCGCGGTACCGCTGAATATGCGAACGGATTGATCAGTGATGGTATGAGTACGGTTTTAGAACGTTGCCGTTGCGGTCGCAAGAGCAGCACATAACTTCGGCAAATTCATAACTTTTTTTACCAAAACCATGCTTTCGTACTTCCAATAGTATTCGGGCCTCGTTGGACGTAGAAACATGGTTTTGATAACAAAATAAACACGAGAAGTTTCATTAATATAACTTGCAACAGATTTTTGTTATCTAAATATTTTGATTTTATATATTTTTAAAAATAATAATTTTTTTTACTGATTTCAAATGCTAATAAAATCGGTTTAAAAATAAATTTCAAAAATCTGTTACAAGATATATTTCGTAGTTAAACTTCTCACATTTATTTTGGTACCAAAACCATGTTTCTAAGACTAACGAGGCCAGAGTACTATTGGAAGTACGAAGCATGTTTTTATGGACGATTTTTTTCTACCAGGACGGCCTAATCAAAATAAGATTAGTGTTTTAATTTGATATAAATTCTGTCATTATGATATAATGTTCTTAAATGCTATTTTCAGTAAATGATTATCAAAATAAAAACACTGCCCCATAGTGATGCCAATTATTGAGCGTGAATTCTATTCATAGACTTCTTGTAGGTGCAAAGAAAATTCTTGTGCTTTGTTTTTTCCTAAACAAAAATTGCCTTCTGAATGATTAAATGCCCATTGGTCACTTGCTTGGTCTGAGTAGTCAATCAGATTGCTGAAAAATTTACTATTACTATTATAACGTTCCTAAATAAAATAATATGTGGTCACGTTGATTCACCTACTCTGCTAGCAGATATCAACTTTATGGTGCATTTTTTTCAACTGAAAAATTCTACTCTTTTTCTCTTTACCATCCTTCTTTCAACTAAACTACCTATATAAGTCTCTTCTACATTGTTTGATATGTTTGACCAATGAGGACCCTGTCTTTGACTACAGAATATTTTTTAAATAATTATACTAACTATATGTTAATTTAAAATATTTTAGTTATTATTTATTTATTTATTTTAGTTATTATTTATTATTATTTATTTACTTATATTTTTATTATTGTTTTGAAAAAAATACAACAAAAGTGTTGTCATCAAAAATGATTATGTGTTTATTAAAGTCACATTTTTTTTTTTTACAAATACTTAAAAGCAATTTCACTTCTAATAAAAATAAACATAATAACTAATTTTATGTTTACATTTTATAAATTAATATTAGACAGCTTTTTGTCCAGTATTATTTTTTTTACTTGTAGTTTTTCCATGGATTGGACCCAGGCTGACCAATATTTATCTTAAACTTAGCCTTGATTTGACTAGTTCCAATTCAATGTTAATTAAAAACTGGTATTGTATAAATAAAATAATATTATGATCATAAATTACAATGTCAGATCGTTGTGCTCTCCTTTGTTATGTATATAATTATAAACATTAAACAAAATATATTTACAAAGAAATAAAAAATAATTTACTAAATATAAATCAGATCAAATGTTAGAGAGAATATCCATCACATTATTCGGAAGCATTGTCTCCAAACGATCAAGACAATAGTTTACCGGCACAATAATCCACATGCATATCTATAAAAATTAAAAAGACATGTTTAATAAAACATTTATAAATTACTTAAGTTATAAATATTTTCTAACTTTAATATGTATTGAATATTACAATATTAACTTACAACATAAACAAGATTGCCCGTTAATTGTGGATGAAGATATATCAGCAGAGCAAGTAATGCTGAAAAGGAACTTAAACCAGCCGTAAAATGAATAAAGAATGGTAAATCCTTTTTTGGAAAAACGCTTACTTTATGATAAGCTAAATAAACAAAAATACATAAATAATAATAGAAGAATAAAAGAAGTATTAAAATATTGAATGAATTACTGGGCAATAGTTCTCTATCGGCCAATTCAGTACATGTTGGATAGGGATGGAATAAATATCCTTTTTCTAGAGGGTAAGGAATTTGGTTAAATGCGCTTTCCCATGTTACATTAAGCACGGCCAATGCTCCTTTTACTCGTTTCCAGTGGGCCAAGTGAAAAAATGCATATGCCACAGCTTCTGAATCTCCTCTTTTCAGTATGTGCTCAGGAGGGAAAATATATGATTTCATTTCCAGTAAATACTAAAAAAAAAAAAAAAAAAAATATGATGCAATTATAGAAGAAATAGAAATAGGTTAGTTTAGTTTATGAAAAACTAATTAGGGTTTTTATAAAAATGCTAACATTTAGAACTATTTTTTAATTAAAAAAGTTTATTTACCACTGAGATATTGATCAGTCTAAATTTTGAAATGTTTGCATTAGGTAACTATTAAATTAATTTTTATATTACAATTTAAAATTGCATGTGAATTAAAATATCATAAAATAGCCAACACAGCAACACAGATAACTCAAAGTTTGATAATAGGCGAATTCACTCTAATACTAAAAGTAACATAGAGGGTTGGTTCTGCTGAAGGTAAATTTGGTATGTTGTGCGTAGGTCAGAGAAAAAACTAATGGTGCATTGATATCCTCTTAACATTTTAATATGTTATTTTAAAATAAAGATATTAAAATACTTAAATAATGCATAAATCTTTAAAATTTAAATATAATAATTAATAAGTTTGAGTTGTATAATATATAGGAAATAGGGTGTCGTCAATGGTACTCTAACATTCTATAAATTTATAATCAATTATAACATTGAAATTATTTAGTTTCTTTTAATATACTTTTGGAACATGTGGATTAAATTCCACAGCTCGATGAATAGCTTCTAGTGCCACTTCTTCTGCTTGGGTAAGTCCTTTTTTCAATGTATTTCCTACATTATATCTGTAAATTATAAAATTTATATTATTTTTAAATAAATTAAAAAAAAAAAAAAAACATATAGGAAAATTAAATACAATACAATATACAAAAAATAATGTTCATGCGTAGTTCAAATTTAATATTTATGATAATAGATTAAATGTTTTAGCAATTATTTAACACCCATCTTTTAACATTTTTATTTTTTTATAGATTGGCATAATTTTAAATGCAAATTAGATGACATGTGTGAGGTTAATTTGTAAATATTAATCTGGTTTATAGTTAAATAGATAACTAGAAATTCAACAAACAAGTTAACTTTGGAAAATGTCAATGTTCCTCATGTGAAAATAACACTAAAAATTTTGTTGCTAACAATGTAATAAATGTTATAAGTTTTCATTAATCATTCCGAATTTTATAAAATTAACAATATGGTTTTTATTTAATATGAATTATGATTGTAAATTTATCATTTGTAAACAATACAACATAACTCATACCTCATGGGTATCAAATAACAACTAATAAATATTATTGGTACATTCATGTTTAAATACTAGAAACAAGTTCTTTTTTTAAAGGATTATCAACAAAGTCATATCTACTGAGCATTATTAATATATTCAAATTTTAAGTTATGAATAACTAAAGTATATTTATAGCAATACAAGTTTTATTTAACTAATTATCAATATCAAATAAATAAAAAAATATGCATGCATGGACTTGAATAAACCTGAAATTTTTTATACAAAGAACATAATTAATATAATCATATCAATAATAAATTTACTTGTCAGCGATAACACGGATTTTTAACAATGCAGAAGTATAACAGATGACTGCCGATTTAGGTAGATTTATATCATCGTATTTGGCTAGTACTGATTGTACATCAGCATATGACTGCGTTTCTAATAGTACTTCTATTAAGTTTTCGTGAACATTAAGTATGTTCATTATCGGAGGCATTTCCTTGCTTAACTGTTAATAATAAATCCTTTCATAAATATAGGTACAAATACTAACACCTCACACACATACTACATACATACAAGATTTGTTATTTATATGAATTCATTAGGACATTATGATGAAGAGAAAGTTCCGTATTGATTAAAAAAATCAATAATAAATAAATTATAAGCTTTAAATAAATCATTAGAATTTTCTTCAGCCATTAGTACAAAATTATAACTTGAATTTTGAATTTAAAATTTAGACGTACATGCAAATTAATAAAACAATTTACCAAACGACCTAAAATAATGCAAAACATTATTTATATTATTCTTAGTAACTTTTTTTAATTCTTGACATGTTTCAATTAAATTTTTAATTAGTTAAAAAATTAAAATACATTTTAAGAAAAATTAAGTTTATAACTTTAAAATATAAATATCAAAAAGTATTAAGGTATTATACATCATACTGTTATCAAAATAAAAATATTTAATTAAATTGAATAATAAATAAAGAGGTAACCTATCATACAATTAAATTGTTTAAGTTTTGTTATTTTCTTCATGTTTGTAAGTTGGTTGATTAAAGATGGAACTTTTAAAATATAATTACATCATAGTTAATTTTCAAAGCACAATTTTTGTATAAATTATTGTACTGGATTAAAACTCATTTATTTTTCTTATAAACATTATTTATGATAAACGAAATGACTATTGTTTGTAAAATTAGTAAAGACTAAGTGGGCTGGACAACAAGTATTTAGTTATTTAGTTTCATCTAATAATTGAAATTCTATTTTACAATTATGCAGATAGCAATCAGTTGAGTATTAACTACAATGTTACAATTATATTAATATTCTTCAGTGACTTGCTAAATAGAGAAATATGTTTTATGCAAAAGAATATTTATTTCAAAAATATGTATAAAGTTTACTTGTATCTAAATAATTAAATTTGTTTAGTTTATATAACCATAACATAAACTATGTTATAGTTATATATCCAATGCATACATAATTTTAACATATTTTTAAGTTGAAGATAATACACAGTTATAGTAATGCTATTATGAGTAATATACACATCATTACCTGGGTGATCTTGACATTAACTTAATTATAAATTATATATGAATTTTTTTTTTTTTTGAACAAATCATAATATTCATTGTTTTACTATATTATATTATATAATATGAAGATAAAATGGTTAAAAACAATAAAGAACTATTATTGGCATATTATTAATATTTATAAATCATAACTACCAATTATTGCACATTAAGCTATAATCGAAAGATTTACACTTACATAGTTTATTAATATCATACTTATTTTGTTTTGTATTTAATATTTAAGATCATACAAATTAAAAACGATTAAAACTTGTTTAATTATAGGGTAAATTTTTTTGTGTATTTAATTCATATTGTTATTGTTTTATAACATTAATAATTTATCATCAAATTATTATTGATTTTGTAATATTTATTTTTTTCCTACAAAATGCTTGTGTTATTTGACACGACATAAGTAAAGTTGAAAATCATAGTTTAAATAATAACAATTTTATAGTTAATAATATCCTAATCAGATAGTGTTAACATTGCACAAGATTAAACAATACTATAACACAAATGTAAAACTTTATTTATTATAAAATAATACATAACTAAACAATAGTAGATGCTCTTTGTGTCATTCACCTCATACTCGGTTTAAACAGCTTTGTAATTCAAATAGATTAATAAAATGCATTGGTTAAAAAATCTTTTTATATTAATGATATACCTATGATAAATTAGATCATCAACACAAATTTTGACTAGATATTTTAAGTATGATCAATTTGTACAATTGTATATAAACTTGATTAGGCAATTGATTAAGCAATTAACTAATATAATTCAATTGATTCGAGTTACAAACTTAATAAAACAATTTAACAAAGTTTTTAAATCCATAAAGCAAGATGTTTATTTGGATAGTATTATTTATTATAAATTATAGTGAACAATGGACAAGAACCCAAAATAACAAATGTGATACACTTTAGATACATTATCCAAATTACATAATTATAAATAAGTTAACAATTCATGTGTTAACCAAATTTTTCATACACCAGCTTATCATTTTACTATTTCAATAATTAACAGAGCACATGTAATGAGGAATGTAATAATGCTTTTTACGAAAATATAGTTCAATATTATTAATTAAATTGTTATTCAGCCATGTGTAGGTTTATAAAATTTAGAAGATTTTAAAAATATTAATTAACATTTCTCACTATATTCAACTTATATAATTTTCTTTAAAATATAAATATAAAAAAAAAAAAAAAAAATGACTGAAACAAAGACATTAAAAATTAAAAAAAAAATTATTTTAAATATTAGCTACTTAAATCGAATCAGGAACCTTCACTTGTCATAATTTTTAATTTATTAGAAGTTTAAATATGATTAACTTAAAAAATATTATTTAAAGATCTTGAACATTTAATGATACCTGGAATCAAACATTTGAAATAATATTGATGACATCTACATCACCAACTAAATTTGATCTTTTTTTCAATCAAATATTATTTAAAGAATTATTATTGCTAAGTATTCTAATAATAAAATAAAATGTTAATTGTTAATAGAATATTATGACATGATATCATTAACTTACGTCTCTAAACATTTTTACGGCTTCTTTTAACTTCCTTAGTTTCCTGCAACACATAGCTATACGCCTTTTAATATATATCAAAACATTTAAGTCTCGTCCTGAAATAAATAAAAATGATACGATAAGTAATATCAATAAATTATATAAGTATAATAATTTTGTATTATTTTGTAAAAATATAACTTTTTTGGTACTTAGTTTTCACATTAACTTGTAAGGTAATGCACAGCATTGATTTAAAATTAAAAAACTATTAGAGTTAAAAACTTAAAAGTTGAAATCATCAATAAATTTTTCCAATTCTTATTTGTTAGAATTTAAAATTTCTATCAACTGAATATAATTATAGTTAATAAAGCATAATATTATATTTTGTATTAATTATTAAGTATATAGAATTTGTAATAAAACATATTTTTTATAAGCATTATAAAACATAGTATCATGATACAATGATTTTATCAGAAGACCTATCCATTATCAGATTTACTTATTCAATTCAAAGAAAATTACATACTGTGATCCTTATTCTAAATTTTTAGTTTTTTTTTTGTTATAGTTTTTAAATTATTACAATTATTAATCAAATTACTAGGTAAAAATTGTTATCATAAATTATAATTATAAAAATAAATTACTGTGTTGCATTTCAATATTAGCATCCAAATGATGAGATTTTTGTGTTTTTTTATAGTTTGCTTCAGCTAGCTTTAATGCTTTACGTAAAATTTTTTCAACTTTTAGCATAGTTGGTGCTTCTTCTTCTGCCAACATAATAAGAGCTGTGACACAGTCTGCATTTTTTTCTAAAGCCAAATGTGCAGCTTTCACTCTTGCAGCTGGCACCCTTTCCCTCCATGCTGCTTGCATTACTTAATTAAAAATAAAGTATACATAAGTTAAAGTAATTCATACAATAATACATACAATGGTATATTTAAAGATATTTTTTTTACTTTCATAATCTGGTTTTCCATTATCTGCATCACAAATGAAAAATGCCTGATGGTCTTGAGCTGATAAATTCATATCATAAAATGTCAAAGGTTCTCGTTTGGTAACATTATGGTATCTTGAATATTCTGCACCGCGAAAAAGTCCTAATGGATTTCTCCACACTTTGCATTCTAAAAAGTTAATAATTTGAATTAAAATAAAATGTAAGTAGTTAAATTAAGTTGGATTATTTTTAAATAAAACAAAATTGAGCCGTGAACATTACACACTAAAGAATGTGGTTCTGAATAACTTCATAAAAGTTAACATAATTATATTACAGAATAGTAATTATTAATCTTCTAAACTAACTAAATAACATACTCTGTCCAACAAGAGAACAGGAAATTTCTACTCATACATTGCATGGCATTTCCTCACATGCTAACATTAGACAGTTGTGGTATGGAGATTTGCAGTGGCGACCGGTTTTGGTTGGTGAGTCCCATATCTCTTGCTGGATAGAGTAGAGTAAAGTAGTAACTAGTAATGATGAGCAACAATATCAATAATTTAATATGATATTGATATTGTGACAAATTTTCGGCACAAATAGTTTCAAATTGTACGATATAATATAATATAAAAATTATTATTATTATTTTTTTTTTTTATTATCGAAATATTAAGTTATAAATTATTATATCTCGACGAATTGAAATTAATATTCTTTAAGAAATACTGTCATCTAATAACATTTGGTTCACATGTCCCTGGGAAATGTCAATTATTAATTATTTTTATTATATCTGTTGATTGTTATGTTATCTATAAATATGTGCATTTCATATTAGGTAGTTTCTTATTCTTCAAAATTATAAATGCATATGTTGTATTCAATATTATATTTTGCTAACTGATACAGGAACACAGTATAGTACCACTGAATAATTTATATCCCATAGTGTAATTTGTGTTGTCAGTAGGACGTAAACGTTTGCTGTATTGTGATTGGTGCCTATAATTTTAAATTATTATTTTATTTTTAGTAAGATGTGTCTCCATATGGGACTAGGAGTGATATTTAGAAAAAAAATAGATTTAAAATTAATGATAGTGGTTTTATATTAGATAAAAAAAAAGTTTTCTGCAGAGCATATAAGAATCCAATTGCTTATAGTCAAAATATATTAAAATAAAAAACTCAGACAACTTTTTGAGCATAATTTATGTAGATTAGTTATGAACATAAATGATAATTGAGAAAATTTTATATGATTAATCATAGAAGTATTTTTGAAAAATAATTGACAGTAATTTATCATTACTCTTTGTACATTACATTCATCCCACTAATTTTTGTATCATGCTTTTTTAAACTACTTATTTTGCATTTTATAATTAATACCTGGTACTTGTTGATTATTATCGTTACCTCCACCAATCCAAGGACTAATATAATTGAGTGAAAACTGTTCAATAAATGACACTCCATATTTTTGGAAATATATCCATTCTAGAATCTGAAAATAATAATTTGTTTAGAAATTCACTAAATTAAACATTTTAGATTATAATGAAAGCACATCACTATTCACTGTCATTACTCATTACTAAAATCATGTCTATGGGAACCAAATAATCGATTAAATATTTAATAAATAATTAAGGGTACTTAATTTATCTTTAAAAAAATAAATAGATAACATACATATTGAAATGCGTAACAAATAATGCAGTAGCTCAATTTTTTTAAATTTTACTAAAAGCAAATTAAAGTTTGAATTTGAATTCTTATTTTTATATATATTTATTTAATTGAACTTAACCTCTTATATGTATAGAATAATAAGACATGGTTTTAACATAAATTTTACTATACTTGGTTTTAATTGTATCAAAAAATATATTTAATAATATAGGCTGACAGATCGTATTTGTATGCAATCATTTATCATTGAATTTAAATTTAACATCATTATAATGACATGCTTGAAACCTACTATACAGCAAAGCGATACTCACTTCCTAAATGTTTTTTTTATTTTTCTCAGAAGAAATATGTTTTATTTTATTTTTATTTTAATAGATAAATATAATTTTAGACTTTTTCAATATTTTGTGGTAAATTATTAATTTATTATATTTGTATTATATTTGTTTCACCATGAGAAACACTTAATGGAGTAAATTAACTAAAATATTGAGTAACATAATTTGATTTTTAATAAAAATAAAACCACAATAATGATTTGTTGTAGCAATTGATAAGAGTTTAAGGAGATGATGACAATTTGAAACTATCAACCTGAATAATTATTTATGTACAAAAGTTTATTTTGGTAAAAAAAATTAAGAATTTATACCCCTTATACAAGTTTTATAAGAATACTTTAATTTCAAACCATCTATGTTTCATTAAGGAAAGTTTATCAAAATACATGATTATGATATTAAGTTTCATAAAAATATTTTAAGTTTGAATCATCTATGTTTATTTTAGGACAGTTTGTCAATATATATGGTTATACATTGAACATAGCTTCTTTTTATATAACATATAAAATGCCATTTTCCACATTTTAAAACTATACATAAAAATCACTAAGAAAGAAATAATTTTGATTCCAAAATGTATATTATAAAGTAACAAAGGTAACTATTCTAAATCAACATGAATAGTACAATAGTTTCTTACGTTTTATGTTGATACCAAAGCGCAACATAACTTTTTTGTTTTTTTTTTAACTTTGTGGGGTGCAGTAGGGAACACAGTGGCCCGATATCAAAAAATAATAAATTATTGTTCAGTTCAGGTTAATTTGAAATAGTTACTTGTGTTATTTAATAATATACTTTTGAGAGTAAAATTATTTATTTCTTTTTGGTGATTTTTGTGTATTGTTTTGGTTATTTTTCTTAAAAAAATATTTCATTATTATTAAACCTATTCAAATTTCAGAATTATTTTTAAATTTAAATACTTTTTATAAGTTGATTAACTTAGTTTACTTTTAATGACCATATATATTTAAATTAATAAACACTTATCAGTATTAAAATCTTACATGATTAAAAGTTAGCATTTTTAAAGATTATTATTGCTATAAGAAACATAATGTCATCAATAAATATTATAATAGTACACTCTTACAATATAAAATAGACTAAGTATCATAAACACAAATTTAAACTACAATAGTTGATCCACAATTTCATTTTTAACATATTATTTAATATAATAATTAAATAATTATAATGTAAGATATGTAAAAATAATAATGTACATACTAAAAAGTAAAACCATACCATTATTAAAGCTGAGATAAATGATGAAGTTGCTGTAAGAGCAATGTAAAATTTTGGTGTCAACGAATCCATGAAAACTGCCACTGTAAAGATATAAAATATACATTAAGCAAAATTATTTTAAATACTTAAATATTAATGTAAAAGTTATAACAAATAAAAATAGAATACACATAATTAAGGCTGTGAATTTATAGCAAAATTCATTTTTTTAGCTTATTATAAGATATAGTTTACTTAACTTAAAGTTTGGACTATGAAAGTAATAATTTAATTTATCATTTTTGCCTACTTATTTTCCTTTTTTTATCTTATATTTTGTTTTTTCTATTAAATTTTATATTTTTTAACAATTTCCGCAATTTACCCTTTTTTACACACATTTTATGAATTATTTTTTATTTTATAAAGGCTATAAACATGTGCACAGTGTAATTTGTTAAGATTTGTTGAGGTAATTGTGATCACGACACCATTCCAGTATTACAATTGTGAATTTCTAGAAAATATACTAGGTAGATACAGTATAAGTAAAAAATGTATTGATGGTACAATACCTATCACAAATTATTTTGAGATGTTAATGTAACTAGTGCTTTAAATAATCAACTGTAATCAATTTTAATTTATCCAGTAATTTTAATGTAAATTTATTTTAAACACACAGTATGAAACGATCACTATGTAGTATGACTTACAAGTGCAGAGCTGATGAACGTAACTGACGTATTCAATCATATCTAAACGACGTACACATGCTATGTACTGTCAATAATAATGTCCCTAAATATAGTGATGTAATATTTCTCAAGCCTGTTTGGATTAACAAGGCTCTACTGTATTTTATATTTTTAGAACATACTAAATATAAATAAAATGTTTCAGGAGAGTAAGACTACAGCAAGCTTCAAATACAAAATTTAACAACAATTGATTCATTAATTTTTATTATTTACTAACAAACATATTTTTCAGTATACCTTATAATTTACAACCTATGCAATTTTCATATTTTTATTTTAAGATGCCTTAAATAATTGTATAATTATAAAAGAATATTTTTAAAATATGGAGAAATAAGAAGGTAACTGCCTCGCATATTTTAGATGAATAACTCCCATAAAATGGTATGTTTTTATAATAGCATACTACAATAAAAAAAAATCATTATGATGCAACTTTAATCCTATATAAAAGTAATACAGATTTTTTATTATTTATAATAAACAGAACCGAGTCTAGCTCCCTATTGAATGAACATTTAACCATACAAATCATTTGGGATAATTTAATTTCCTTCCAAATATAGGTGGTAATTATACCATTAAAAAGGTGGGTATCATTGAACTGCTAACGAGTAAAATACTGATGCCTGATATCTGCCATCAGTATTGCTATATACCACACAGAACCGAAAGTAGCCTAACAAGTGGCGTCACTAATTGCCAAAACACTTACACACACATAACACAAGATTATGTGTTATCACTAAGGCTGAGATTTCGATGCACTTTGGATTTTTTCAGAGCAAGATACACGATACTCATTTTATAACGTATACATTTTATGTGCTTTTGAATCATAATATTTCAATTTTAAGATTATTTTATTCATTTTTTAAAATCATTTTAGAGTTTTTTGGGCATTTAACATAAAAATCCTCGGTTTTTAAATTTAATTTTAAGATTTTTGTTGTAAAAAGTAAATTTGTAACGTGCTAATAAAGATTTTACCTAATTAAATATTATAAATCGTAATTTTTCAAATGGTTTAAAACCTTCAAAATTGGGATTAAATTCACAATAGAAAATTAAATGAGAATAGTTATTTTTTTCAGATTTCAAGTCCACTTAAAAGATTGGAAAGATTGTGGAGTCCTGCAAAACTTTTTATTATATTTAATTAAAAATATTTTTTGGTTCAAAATTAAAAATTTAAGTGCATTTTATAGGTGCATTATTTTAAATCTTTAAAACATTATAGCATTTTTGGTAATTTTTTAGGGCAATACATTCCGAGCCCTAGTTATCACCCACCTACGTCCCAGATGGCCTTTTTCCGCAAACATTCCCTGGTGTAGCACACGACCAAAATAATGGCCAGATACCATGCCCACCACAATTTCCTCCAAATCCAACCGATGAACGTCTTGACCATTTTCGCACGGACACGCGGAGATGTGGCTCAGGTAACTACGACTGCGACGGCGGTTTGACGGACATTACCGGTCGGCGAAAAATAACCGACCACTGCAACAACAGGAAATGTATCGGCGTTTAAATGGCAACCAACGACATTGACAATTGGTACGGCGGTGTAGGGTAACGATGAAGAAACGATGAGCGAAAAACGGATGACGAGAACACCAAGAAGCAACAATGCCGCACACACGAGACGGCAGAGCAGACGCTGTTTATGCCGCTCGGCTAATCGATACAGCGCTTATCAGCATTCAACGGGCCGGTGGGACAATATTCGACGCGTCGTACTTTGTGAAACGTTTCGCTGTCGATTCGCATCTCACCAAACGGAGTTGGCGACCGTAGAAAATGTTGCATTTGACAACTTCTCGTGTATTCGTGTATGTATAAAATATAATTATATACTTACTTTAAATGTTTTCAAATACTCGCAAATAATATTTTAAAGTTTCAACAAAATAACTAAAATCATTATTCTTCGTTTAAATATCTAATTTCGTCCAAATTTGAACTTAAAATACTTACAAAAAAAAACTGTTATAATTTGTTTTATATTTTTTTTTTTTTTTGGTAACAATATTAATTACTTATAAAAAACTTTACTTTCATTTTCAATCCTTAGCTATAAAAATGATATATTATAAAAGCATTTAACTAAAGAATAGTTTGCAAATTTTCGAGATTTTGATGAACATTGTTAATCGTTATAGTTTACGCTCGATTATCAAAAAAAAAATAAACATCGAACGCTCATAAAAAATTAATTTGACTTTCCAGTAAACTTTTTTTTAGGTTATAAAAATTTATGACTTATGAGAAATTTCGTATTACATTTTCAAATTTTAAATAAAACAACAAATTTATTTATGAATTTTTAATTTAAAATAATTTGCAAATTTTCGTGATTTTGACGAATTTTGTCAATATTCTACTTTAGACACTCATTAAAAACTATATGAATTTACGCCCAATTTCCACCAACAACTTATGAGGAACCTTGTATTAGGTACATTTTCCAATTTTTCAACATTAAACATTTATTAACAAGCGAAAATAATTTTTAAAAAATTAATAAAAATCTGATGCCTATAAAGAAAAAATAAAAAATTGAAAAGAGTATAAATATTTTGAACATTTTATGATGTAAAGAAAATACTAATATTAATATTCATTAAAATTTTCACGTATCTACGGTCTTTTGGGTATTTTTTTGATTTAGGTACACCAAAAAATAAAATCGATTTTGTCAAAAATTGGTTTTTCATAAAAAACTTTGTTTTTTCTTAATATTTTTGTTGTTTTTCCTGACTAATTTAAAGACTATAATGAATTTTCAATTTTGACCAATCAAAAGTACTAACTTGATTCACTTTCCTATCAAAAAAAAAAAAAAAAAAAAAATACTGAAGTTTAAATCAAAGAATTATTCTTTTAGAAAAAATGTTCACAGACAGAAAAAAAACACACATAATTGTAAAATCAATACATTCATCCTTTCAGAATCTAAAAATGACACGATCGTCATATTATTAATTAAAAAAAAAAAAATGTTAAATCTTTTATAATATAGGTAGTATATAGTGTATAATTTAGGAATACATTAAATATTTTGCATACATGATACATGTACTATATGTCTATAACCTATGTGACTATATGTACATAAAACAGTAACAGTTTATATTGAAGTATATAAATATATCTTAAAAATGCATGTGTTTTTGGTTTATATAGGTGCATTTTGCTTACATGTTGAAAGCATAGGTATCGATAGAAATAGCTTAGCTTAACTCCCCAAAACGATTTGCAGGCCTTCCTAAAACCATTGTATTGAAATTAAACAATACACCCAATAAAATTAGTTACATAAGATTGCACATACTGTAATTTAGGTATAGTTATATGTTTATATAAGGAAAGCAAAAATGCTGAGATGACACATTACAATCTCGGGTATGGTAGTTCATATTATAATACTATAATATTAATGTATTATTATGAATATATTGTTCTTAAGGCAGTCGAGATACGCGACCCATTGCAACTGTACGTTAGTGCGTTGTATTATATTTATTAACTATTATTATTCATGGTATTAATATTTGTTTATTAATTTAACTTAACGTGTGTGGATTAATTTATTAATCTAGTCCAATCAACACAATGCTTGACAAACTATTTTTAAAAAAATTCTTCAAATTCTATGAATCTATAAAGTCCACTGTAAGATCTTAGGACCTAGGATTTTCTTGTGTGCCTATAAGATATGTCAGTAGTCAGTACGTGAATACTACTACCATTAAATGTGTTGTAATAAAGATAATAATAGTAAGGTAAATATTATAATATTATAAATACGGCACAGCATATACTTTAACTGGCTTTCGAGATATTTATATTTATAATGTTTTAACGGTCAATCCGGATCTACAGGGAACTGCCTGTCTTCCAAGTTATTCAGGTGCTGAAGTGCTTCTACAACAAATTTTAATTATTACAAAATAAGCTAGGAATTAAGATCATAATTAAAAGGTAAAGTAAAACCAGTAAAACAATCCAAAATTACGACACAGATACCATCAATAGTAGGTATACTGTATACAACTTCAAAATATATTCTATGAATTTTGTTAGTCTAACGCAAAAATTGAAGACCTAAACTCAGTTCATTTATATATATATAGAACATGAGTTAGATACAATACTGTACGTTATATATAGATAATATTATAATATAAAAAAGACGATTTAAAATGGACTAACTCACATTTAATCAAAAATGGCGGTGATTTACAAAGTAATGAATCCATCAATTACAAGTACTCTTTTAATCAAAATTAATATGCAAAAAAAAGCTCGGTAAGTGGGTACCGCTCTACTATACAGTAGGAGTCGAGTGGGTAACTTTCATGGTTGTGTTAAATTTGTATTCAATGATATAAGTCATTGTATACGAAAAACGATTATGAGCAAAGACGGTCTATCAGCTTACATAACTAAGTCTATTTTAAGATATTATAGCTATTAAAACAATTTATTTTACCATTAATATTACAAAGGGTTGAATTAATTTTTGTAGAAAACGATACATTTGAAAATTTAATTGAATGTATAAAATATAGTAGTATACTTTAAAAGTTTCAAACACACGAGAAAAAAAATTTTAAATTACAACAAAATAACTAACATAATTGTTATTCTTCATTTAAATATTTAATTTCGTCAAATTTAATCTTAAAATGTCTATATAAAATAATTTTTTGATTTTTTTATTACATTATTAACTATTTACGAAAAACCTTGTTCTAAATTTTCAATCCTTTTAACTATTAAAACTGATAATTTTATACATTTTTAACTAGGTACTAAATAACTTGCAAATATTCGAGATTTTAATGAATTTAGTCAAAATTTAAACTTTAACATAACGATATTTTTTTATTCATGTTGTGAGAACATACAATAATTATTATTAATTAACAAAATATTACACTAGATATAATTGAGTAGTATATTAAACATTATATTATTTTATAGCATTGTAGTATTAAATTTTCAAAAACATTAACTAACATTTTTTTTATCGATATTTAAAGAAAATAAATTAAAAAAACCAAAAATTTCTTAGTCCTACAATTAGCTCAAAAATTGTTAAAATATTATTAAATTAATTTGGTGTATAGAAAATGGTAATTTAAACATTTGGTGATATTTTCAAATGGTTACGATTATTCCTTTTTGAATTATATCAAAAGAAGAAAATCATTCCCGGAGATAACAGGTGAATATCCAATGTCTAATTTCAAACAATTATAAAAAATTACTTGACTTTCCAGTAAATTTTTTTTTAGGTAGAAAACTTATAGACATCTTTTAGTAAAATTTTCAAATCTTAGATTTGAATAGAAAAATTTTTATGAATTTCCTAATTAAAAAAAACTGTAAAATTTCGTGATTTTTACGTATATTCTCGAAAGTAGGCACCTACTGAACTGCAGCCAAATCAGAAAACCTTTGCATGTATTTGGTTATGATTAGTTGTTACGAAATTTGATAGGTACCAACATAATAGTAGCTGTGCGTACTAATGTACTTCTGATAGTTAATTACATCGTATGTAATGTATTTATATTGTCATTATTGTCATTACCATTTAATCTATATTTACAATTTAAATAACCTATTGTTTACTAGTTGTTTTACGCGAAAACGGTATCTACCTACCCTAATAGCAACGAATTTCCTGATACCATCTATATAGCGCCCAATTGATACTTGACCGAGACTTCCTATAATAAATAAGTTAGGTAACAGAATTAGTAAAGACAAAGTACAAATTATATAACCATAACAAGGAAATAAGATAAATGCGTATATGCAGCTATAAACAATTTGTATTAGTAGTATTACTTGCAAAATTACTGTGTAAACATTTACATGGAGAATACATTGTTTAAGTTATTATAACACGTGTTATTTGCGATCAATTGTCCAAAATCTGTATATATTATTAGAGGCTTATTTATATGTGTAATATGAATTTATTCACCTTAAGCATAACATTATTTATGTGGAAAACAAAATCATTAAGTATATGATGACTAACGACTAATTTGAAACAGAATTTACATTATTTTAATTAATAACAAATAACAATTTCTGAAATTTTTTTTAAATTTGATAACAAAATAATATTTGAAAATTTTTGTTTTTTTTTATGAATTCATGATGTGGAAACTAGAGAGATAGTCTCACTTTTTATTGTAGATGGCTGTGAAAGAAATTTATCAGTTAAATTTATCAGACTTAATGGTTCCAAAAGACCACAGACCACAGTATCAATACATTTTAACAAATGTGTATATATAATTATAATTAAATTATTTAATAATTATAACAAACCTATATGAATTTAAAAATAAATATTATGTAATATCACTGTTATTTTATGTAAAAAAGGTAGTGCTCTCCAAGTATTTATATGGTATACTAAAATTTATATAATAAGAAAAATACAAAAAATAGCATGTAAAGGATTGCTAATCCTATAACATACACTACAATTAAAAACAAAATTCATAAAATATGTGTTTTAATTTCGTAACAAAATTACAATAATTATTATTCAAATAATACATCAGCGTTGCAATAACGTAATACAATAAATAGTCATATAATTTTGATATTTTATTTTCAAACATATTAGAACTCTCATTTGTAACAATACCTGCATTAATAATTTAGAAAACATTAGTAGTTTTTATAATTTATATATGACATATGAAAATAGTAATCGATATAAAAGGCACAATAGAAACATTATTATACAAATGACTCATTTGTAAAAATCCTTAAAATCTTTGAAAAATGAATATAAGTCAGCTTAAACTTATTTATTTGTTTAAATTAAATATATTATTAATAAATTTAACATATTTGCTGGTTATTGTTATTGTGCACTTTTAAATTTGATAACATTTTTTAGCAGTTTTTTTTATAATACATATTATACTATTTAATACTGCAATTAATATCTAAGACTTTTAAAAATATAGAATTAAGAAAAATGAATTTGATTTGAGTCTTATTTTTAAAGAAAGGCTATCTAAATAATCCAAAACTGATTTTAAGTCCAATAAAATATTATTATTTTTTTTTTTGTTAAAATAATTAATCATTATTTTGGAATTACATTAATGATGGAATATATATAAAAAAAAACATTATCACATATCAGTTCATGGGTATTACACAATCTAAACAGAAATTATCTGATTAAGATACCAATATATCCTATAAAATTGCATAGGTATTGATATTTCTATTAAATGTAGTTTTAAATAAATAGCAAAATTTTAATTTAAAACAATAAGAATTGCATTCTTGTTAAATTAAATAAATATGTGCCAATATGACATATGGATGTGACTTCAGTCAAATAAATTTATATAAAACAGTTCTATTTATTCATATTTAGCAACAAGAACCATTAAGTAAACTCCCACTAATAAAGCTATGATTTCTTTAACAGACTGTTTGAAACTAGAGTCTTCTAAAAGACTTGGTATGACGTTCACAGTTGCAATATAAATGAAACCACCAGCTGTAAATGGTAACACCCATGAATTTGCAACCTCACCTGAAAAAAAATGAACATTATTATATGATTTAGTAAAATTGTGTTCCCGTTAAATGTTCAAGTATAAGTTATCAAATTGTATAAAAGTAAATCAAAAACTAATTAAATATATATTATAAAAAATAATTTATTGGGAACAATTTAATACTTAATCCAACATATTTATTTATTTGATAATTATATGCCGTGGAGGACATTTGTTAAAAATACAATAAAGTAGATAACAGATACTGAAAATAAGTGAACAAAAAAAGGTAAAGTGGCAGAATTAAGGTTAGTTTAATAGGTATAATATTCTTTGGAGAGGTTGGTTATGACCATACGAGGTTAGATGGGTAGAGATATAGAAAAGGCATAACATATGGCATAATATATCTATTTTAATTTATATAAATTTTTAAACTATAATTCTGAAATTGAATTATTTTTAACAGGTTTAAAATCTACAAAATCATAAAATTGTAGGTATATTTATAATAAAATAATTGGTAAGTGTTAATTTGAAGTCACTTTTAATTGATTAAAAATAGTTTATAAAATATGATAATTGTTTTTTAATTTATTATAAAACGGTCCACACGAGCTTAATCAATGTACAAATAACATACTTGTTATTTTTATTTATAATTAGTCAACTAGTCATGAAGTTATTTAATAATTTACATATTATATAATATATTATACATACATTTATAAAAAAAAAATGTATTCATAAATCATTATGATATATTGCTTTATTGATAATAAAATGTTTACAAGTTAAAACAAAAATAATATTTTATTTACTTAATACATTATATTCACTTGTATCTAAATAAATATAAGTGATAAGAGGTTGTACAAACTTACTATCTTTTCCAAATATCAGTGACACTAATGTACCACAAATAGCTCCGACTGCAGTTAATAACTGACATTTCATGGCCTGTAAGAAAGAACAAAATTGTTTAATTAATTTATAAATCTTAAGATAAAATACAAAGTAAATAAGCCAATCAAATATAAGATAAAAATTTAACTTCTAGCTTATTATCAATGTTGGGTAGATTAATTTTGAAATGTAATAAGATTATGCTATTCGTTATATTAAATAGTTTTATTTAAATTATATTCGCGTTGCCCAATATTATTTTTATCATATTTCATTACTTTTTCATTTAAAATGTAAGGTGTTACAAATAACGATACTAAAATCAGTTTGTAATGACTAATAAGTAATAGTATAATGTTATATATTAATGTTATACTAATATATATATAATATATATTTGTGTGTGCTAAACATGTAAATGTTATGCATAAGTATTATTCACATTATTTAGTAATTGGTTAAATATAACTATTGAGGTAGATATATCAATAATAATGTTAATTATTATTTTAAACTATAGGTTATTCATAAGTCATAATTAATTTGAATTAAACTTTATTTTTAATTAACATTAATTTTTGAGATCTTTATATTAATAATACTATTGTTGATTATTATTTAAAACTTTTGGAATCAAAAATCAATTTAATTGATTTTTATTATTCTCCAATATCTAGTCCTAGATAGATATATACATTCTACATTTATAACTTATTTTAATAATGTGGAATGTAATGAGTAACTTCATAGAAATTACTTTTAAAAAGTTTCATTACAATTATGTTAATTCAAATAAAATTATTACAGTGTTAATGAAAAAGTAATTTTGTTACAATAATTTGTAATTTGTGTTACATTACTTCCCAACACTGTTCATTATTAACTATTAAGTAAATATTTTAAAAGCATATTGAACTTGCATGGGTTATTTCCATCTTACAAATGTATGAATCTGCGATTAGCAAGACCAATTTTATGTTGTTAGTTTTGACATAAAAGTAAATCAATCTATTATCAAACTTAAAGGTAAGAATATTATCTAGGTACCTCATAGGTGTTTATTTATATTTACATTTTCAAGCAAGTTGTAACTTACATTAAAATTAAAATTTTAATAAAAGCCTATAAGGTACCCTGGATAATACTTTTACCCATAAATTTGATAATTATGTAAATTCACTCTAATATTTAAGTATTTAACCTAACAACACAAAATTAGTTCTACTGAATGCAAATATGATGTGTTACGTTTGAGAGATGGAAACAAATGTTAGGTGTCTACTTTACAATAAAATCACAAATATATAAAATCAATCCAACTTTCAAATTCGCCTTAAATTTCCCTTGCCAATTGGTAATTTTTATAATTAAATATTCAAAAAACACAAATTTGTAAGCATATTTTGCTCTAAACAAATAAATCAACACATTATTTAATCTAAAACTAAATTCTTATTTTTCAGACAAGTCAGACAATAAAAATGTCATACCTATGTGTTTTTTTTTTTTTATTAAAAATGAACAATAATTAAATAAAATATTTGAATAATTAAAAATTAAAATCAACATTTATATAGTGTAAATAACTCATGTTTTATTGTACTAAGTAAGTTATGATTTAAAATGTTAATAATCTAACATTTTTTTATTAAATTTTCTTTTATATTATAAACCTAATATTAATTTGCTAGGATACATTATAAGAAACATTTACAATAATATTTTATTTACAGCAAGTCCTCATTCAACATTGTTTCGCTATAAAGTCATAGAAGTTTAAGTCCTTGTGTTTTGTTTGATACTGCAATGGTTTTAGTATAACGTCGTTTTTAATACATATGTACATATGATTGTTAAATTTAAATGTTTGTATTTACATAATATGTTATTTAATTTCATAGATCTTTTTCAGATAATACTGTTATTAATTTTATTGGGATGCCTATCAATTATCATAGTAGGTACTATTTTTATTTATTATAGGTAATATGTACATATATATTTTGTATTCATTTTTCATTTTATTAGTTGTTCGACAACACTTTTACTGTTCACAATCAATTGTTATGTATATTACTATTATGTATTATTTTATACGGTTAAGAGTTAATTTGTAAAATAATACATTGTTATTTATTGACAGGAGCATGTTATAATAAAGTATGCGTAACAAGTTTTTCACTTAATATCGTGTTTTTTAGGAATCTAACCTCAGTGTTAAATGAGAATTTACTGTATCTTCACATTTTGTTGTATAAAACAAATTAATATTTAATATATTTTAGACTTGTAAGTACATAAATATAATTTATTTTTGCTCACAAACTGCTCATCAATTAAAGAATAAATATACTCACGTTTGCCTTAGAACTACCTTCTTGAATTAAAATTGCATAATCTCCAATCTCATGAGGGACTTCATGAAGTAATACTGTTATTGTTGTTACTATACCAATATTTTGACCGGCTAAATATGCAGCACCAATAGCAAGTCCATCAGTAAAGTTGTGTGTAAAATCAGCAACAACATTTAACCACCCAGCTACTGATAAACTTTGTTTTGGCACTATAAAAATATAATTTTTTAATTTAAATTAACATATATACCTACAATAATTATATAATTTTACTATAGATATTAGTTAAACATTTTTATTTTTAAAACCTAAATACCTTAATAAAAAGTTTCTTTTTAATATCTTTATAATTACCTAATTGTGATAGAATGACACAAAAAAAAATTACATAATATAATTATTTAAATTATTGTCATCATGTACAACACTACACCTAGTTTTCAAGTTTATATAAACTGAAATTAGATTAGATAACATAATATATAATATACAATATGTAATATATATGTATAATAACATAACAACTCCATGAATAGGAAACTCGTGACAACATTTACATATTTCTTAGTTCTTAGTACTTTACTAGATAGGTATTATAAAATGTAGGTATAGAATAAATATTTAAGTAGGTACTTATCAATATTATTGTGTTAAAATAAAAAGCATTATTTAATAACAAATATATTATAATATTTTAATAGAATATTTTTATAAATGCTTTGAGATAATTATTCAATAAGTTTATATTTGTTTGAAATGTATTAGCCATTAAGTGTAATTTTGGGTATAATAGTTAAAAAGTTGATTTGTTTGAATAAATATTTAATTAAATCAGTGGCTTGTGGTAAAATTGTAGTTTTAAATGTTGAATTAAAATATAATATGTCACAAAAATAATTCCTAGCCCCTTAAAAAATGTAATTGACCTATAGCAAAAATGAATCCTAATATACTACTGAGTTTGATGTACTACTTATACAACACTAAAATTGTTGAATTAATGCTCTACTAAATCCATTTAAAGTATAATGTATTCAAAACTTAAGGTCATATCTGATTTTTGGGTAGTAAAACATCAACTGTACAGAGTGAAAGACAAGAATAATTACAAACTTTAATAGTTTAATAAAGTGGAGTATAAAATTAAATATAAGTACAAATTACCTTCTTACACATTAGACAAATAAAAAAAATGTTAAACTTACTTGCAGGTTTCACATTGGTGTCATTATCTTCATCTTCGTCATCACTCAATTTTTCTTTGGGGCGTACAGACGAATGTGAATGGCTATGACCACCTTTTATCACTCTAACCATTTTCTCAACAAACAAGAACACCAATATACCGGTTAGGATCCACAATCCCACTCCAATCTCGTTGCCGTGGTCATGGCCATCTTCCGAACCATGTGAATCAGCACTGCAGTGTTGATCATGGTCATCATTATTGTGGTGATGATCGGCATGATCATGGTGGCTGTGTGTGGCTAACGAATGTGGGATCAAGTGTAGAAATGCGTCTCCCAACAATCCACCGGACGCAAAACTCAATAGCACCTTCAAAAACGACTTGTGTTCGTCCTTGTTATTAATGGGTATGAAGAACAACACAAAAAACGGCAGCACGCTAATGGCCACGGTGGACGACAATGCTTTGGCCCACAGCATTGAGTCGACAATCGGCTTCGGCTTGGGCATGGACTCAGTTGCATGGTGGTCATGTCGGTGACATTGATGGTGGCCATGGTCATGATCGTGGTGGTGATGGTGTCCGTGGCTCGAACAGAGTTTTGGCAGTCCGAGGAACACAAATGCGAACAGCAGTATCCAACAAACGTACTTGATGCATTTCTTTGACAGCATTTCAATTTTGTCAGATGATTACTCGCCGGGCGATTTCGATTCGTTGGACACGCGGACCGGCGACAAACAGGAGCCCTAATAAGAGTAATAAAAACAATGAGAAGAAGAACAATGACGATGGCAGTAGTGACGTCGAGGATTCATTTCATGCGTGTGAGACTGTGAGCGGCCGACCGATGAGATGGTACGTCGTTAGTTTCGAGGGGAAGATAACGACGACGAGTATAGACGTACGAAAAAAATGTACAAGGCACGGAATGACGAAGACGAACGAAGCGGGCGATAGAGAGAGACTCGAAAGTGAGATAGAACGATCGAGAAAGCAGAAGGGAGAAAAATGCCAGTTGATAACGGAACGCGTCGTTGTCGTCGTCGTCGAAGTTGTACAGTGACAAATGACAATTGATAACTGACAGTGATAAGCAGTGAGGAAAAATGAAAACGATTTCGATTTGTTTAATCGTGCCGTTGATAATATTGTAGGTACCCGTTTCCAAATTCCTGATTTCGTATGATGAAATTCAATTTTTTTAATAAAATGAGGACTAATTGGCAATAAAAATCGAACGCCGAGTGATTAAAATTTATAATATTATTTAATTTAATAATAATTACCTATACTACATTAATATTGTATTATTATTTAGATTATTGATAATACGACCATTGAGCAGGTTTAATTTATAATTAATAATGCATAGTTGTACTATAATAGTGCACCAGTTGTCATATTAAAAATATATTTTAGGTACCTACATACCTACTTACTTGATAAAATTAAATATGAATTTGAGAACCTGCACAACTGCTATTTAATACAATAATATAAAATATATGCGTTCGTAGAATGTTGTCTTATTGTTACTGTATGAATTCTTTAATAATTTTAAACCTATTTTGAGTACCTACCTAAAATGGCTATAATATACTAAAATAAATAATAATGTAGGTACCTAGGTGGCTAGATATATAAGTATATTGTACATATTAAGTACCTACTTAAATGAATATAATAAAATGCAAAAAGATAATTAAATCAAGTAAAAAAATGAACAAAATAATACATTATATTGCTATATCAGGTATAGGTAGCTGGTAGATTAGTATATCTGTAGAGTATAGATTATAATATAATTATAATTACTGCAAATTGCGAAGTGTGAACTGTGAACAACAATAAAATCAAATAAATATAGTATAATACCGTCAGTCCACAATCGTTAATAGGTACTCGATGATAATTCGAGGGAAACTGGCAATGATTAAATTGATTAGTAATCAAATATGTCAGTAAAGACTGACATTATTCAAAATGTTACGATTGCCTAACATTGATATATACGTTGTTTATAAATTATAGGCAACCAGGCGATTGCCGGGGGTCCAATAGTATTTTTTTAATATTAAGGGCTTATTGCCAAATGAAAAATACACAATTAAATCATTTAGAATCATGAGTGGAAAATTCCTGCACATTGTGCATAGAATTAAAATACGTATTCTTAAACAAAAACAAAATACAATAATAAACTTTAAAAGTTTCAAGCACCTACGAAAAATATTTTTAAATTAAACTTAATAACTAACATCATTATTCTTTAATTAATTTTGTCCAAATTTAAACTTAAAATGTCTATAAAAATCAACCATGTAAATATATTTTTTAGATTTATTGATTACAACATTAAATATTTATGAGAAACCTTGTTTGAAATTTTCAATTCTGAGCTTTAAAAATTGATCATTTTATAAATTTTTAAACACAAAATAATTTTGTATTAAATTTTTAAGCATTTTGATCAATTTTTTTTTTATCAATATTTATAGAAAAAATATTTTAAAATTGTTTGGTGTATAGAAAATAATAATCTCAATGTTTGGTGAAAATTTCAAGTGTTTAGGATTATTTTTTCTTTTGAATTACAATAAAATAAGAAAATCGTTCCCTGAGTAATCGATATAGTTTACGGGTGAATATCTAATTTTTAATTTCAAATGCTCCTAAAAAAATTTATTTAACTTTCCAGTATACTTTTTTTTTGTGAAAGGTAAAAATGTATGGATAATCTTGTGTGAAATTTTTAAATCTTAAATTTAAATAAAACAATTTTTATGAAAAAAAAAAAAATAAAAAGAAACTGTAATTTTTCGTGATTTTTACGTATTTTGTTGAAATATTAACTTTAGACGCATATAAAAAACTATTAGAGGCTTATGCTCAACTTTTTTTTTTTAATTTTCATTTAGGTACAAAAAGTTATGCAGAACCTTTTCTTAAATTTTCATTTTTTTAACTGATTGTATATAATGAAAATTGTATATATATCATATTTAAATTTATATTTTCATTAAAAACAACCATGTAAATATATTATTTAAAATATACTATATATTATTTATACTTTTTGATTACAATATTAAGTATATGTGAGAAACATTGTTTTAAAATTTCAATCTTTCGTGTCAGAATAGACGTTGATGAAGAAAATTGAAGCATTTTTACTACCTTTAAACATGATGACAGACACAAAAAAAACCAACATTTAAAAATCAATATATTTTTTGCTCAGAATCTAAAACTTTCAAGGCAAGAGAATAGGTGCGCACTTAGGTTTTTTTGGAGGCTTCCATATTGTTTTACTCTTCCTTACACACAAATACACAATAAACAGTAAATTTTAATAATTTTACAAAATTTAGGGGGTAGCTTTAGCCTTAAAGCCACCCCCTCCTCCGTGAGCACCACTGTAAGAGTGATTAAACTTCCTCTGTGTCAACAAATCAATTTTACCGAAACAGCCAACACAAATTAAACATTATTAAAACAGTAAGTTGAATTAATCATTTAATTTAATTTAAAAGGCCAAGTGTCCATGAATAATATTTTTAAATTATAAAATAACTAAAATCGTTCTTTAAATTTGAACTTAAATTATTTATTAAAAAAACTGTACTTATATAATTATTAGATTTTTTGGTTAGAGTATAAAATACTTATGAGAAACCTTGTTTTAAATATTCAATTCTTAGCTATGCAAATTCAAAATTTTATACAATTTTAATTACCTAAGAAAATTTTGATTTTTATTAGTTTTTTTAAATTATTGTCGATAAAAATGTTTTTACTTGTTCAAAGAACTTAAAATTGTGTATGAGGTTTATTATAAGTTGTTATGTAAGTAATTGAAAAAAAAATTGTTTTTTATATTTAAGATTTGAAAATTTAATACAAGATTCCTCTAAGTTATTATATGATAGAAGTTGTAATATAAATAATAAGAAGAATACGTACCTTTGTACTCACGAACGGCGTAAAATTCTGTATAAGACCGATAAAATAATGGTGTGGTATAAATTATTAGAGATATACTGGGTATACCTTTAGACTTATTAATTTTTCACGTGTAAAGTCGTAGTTTAAACCCAATATAGGATGTATAAATCTACAACAAGCCATTAGGTATGTCTGCGACGATGTAGGCACGTATATCTACGTCATTGGTTGTTAACAATTAATTTAATGATGATTATTAATGGTAGGTAAACCTATCTAACAGATACAAATATCAGCAGCGCATGCATATGTGTTTTGTACCTACCTGCATATTCATAAAGACAGTCAATGTACACGTATTGATATTTGATATTCAGCTTAACATGCATAGCTTTACGTGTTTCGATTTGAATGGAATATAATATAATAAGTGAACAATAATACAATTGTGGCGGAAGTACCTCTACCACACGTTTTTTATATTATTGTTTATTTTAGATTGTTTAGTGTGCGTATACTCAGCAAATTTTATGACACGAATAATGTGAGGACAGTCCCGGATTTATAAAAGAATGGGCCTTGGGGAGAAAATAATAAAAATGGGTCTCACCAAACATACAACTCATCATAAATATAGTTCATAAAATATTTTAGAATTGTATGTTTTACAGCAGGTGTAAACCATTCTATCATCATAGCACCATCTATTAGTATTGAAACATACACCGTTTGACAAAAATATACTTAATTATTAAATATTTCATAATATAAATTATTTTTAATTTTTATCTGAGGGTCTTATAACAGTGAAGGCCCCCTGGAGACATGATGTCCACCTGCCGCCCTTTAGTCCAGACCTGCATGAGGAAGCTGTTCAGCGATAGAAACCTCAATAAAGTTTTGTACACTAATGTTTTTTAGACAACAGTGGGACAAGGATAAAAGAGACTATTAAGAATTAAAAAAAAAAAAAAAAATGAATAATTTATTCTAATATAAGTTGCTTTAAAAGTTATTTCTGTAGCTGCAGATAAACTAAATAGTGAATCACAAAATTAATCGTAAATTCGTAAAACAACTTTAAAGGGTATGCACTTATAATGAAGGTATACAGGGTGTAACAGAAAGAACTGACAAAAATAAAAATGTATAAAAGTTAAATGTATGAAAATTCCCAATTTTATTGAAAAAAGTTATTATGGTTCTAAATAATTTACTCTAAAAAATATTGATATTTTAAAATATTGTATAAAATAAACTAGTTAACTCAGAACATTTTTTTTACCATCAAATTTTTTGTATAACTAGATTTACAAACTGGCTATTTTTTAATTAATTAAAATACTTCAAATATGCAAAAAATAGCAGTATAAAATTTCACACTTGGAGTCCCTGGAGCATAAGATACTATCTACAAGACTTGTAGATCAGTCTGTTATTTTTATCTGTATCCTATAATAATTAGCAAATGCTATAAAATCTAAGCTCTGGTTATTACAGTCCTAAGTTAAATATTATTAATTATTATATTATATCGAAATATATTATACGTTTTAGAAATTTTATGTAAAGAACAATTATTAAAAAAGGTGTGCAAGTGAGTATCATTCTACTGTAAAGTAGGTGTTAAGTGGGTCACTATCATTTATGAGTTAAATTTGAATTCAATGATGGGTATCATTGTATAATATACGAAAAACGATTCTGAGCAAAAATGGTCTGGTTAGCCTATGTCATGTTTATTTCATATGTTTTTTTTTGTTTTTACTATTAAAGTAAAATATTTTACTATGAGTATTACAGAAGGTTGATTTAATTTTTACTGAAAAGATAACATATTATATTTTATCGTAAAATATATCATTTAATACATAAATATCATATCGTATATACTTCTACCATATTATATTATTGTTATATTAACCTTGAGTTAAAATAGTTAAACTTCGAGTCAATATTACCTTACTGTAAAATCAGTGACGCTGAAGTTCTAAAAATTTAGTAGGGCGATTGTGTATTCTTGTGTGTGTGTGTGTGTGTGTGGGGGGGGGATGGGGGTAACATGGTTTTATCTCCTTCCCACTACATAAAAAAAAAATATGAAGTCTTATCCTAAATTTTCAAAAAATGCAGACTTCAACTTAGGGTTTAAGACTACTGTGTAAAATACTTTGAATAGGTTGGTAGTATAAATAACTTAAACTAAATATTTTGAAAATGTCATTGCGCATAAAGTAAAATGTATTTGAATATATTATTTTATTTACTAGTATGGTAAATCTATATTACCTAAATATGCAGCAGTATTTTTATTTAATACCTTTTAGTTCATAAATAATTTGTCTTTCATTTTAATTAATTTTAAGAATTAACTCGGTAAAATATTATGTTTTACTTACCAAGTGTGATAAGTAATCGCTCTCGAGGACACATTCCTTTTCTATAATTAGTGTCTTTTTTCTGGATTTCTGGTCCAAATAACCTAACTAATTCTTTAAATGTTGATTTTTCCATTCTGTAAAAACTTTTAAAATGATCTGGATCATCTAGTTCTCTCGAGAAAAGCAACTTTTACGCTAAAATGGATGGAGTCAGTATTTTCGCACAAAATAACCTTGATTAAAATTTAAATAATTTACTAAATTTACTGCAGCAAGAATGTCTTCATCCTTAAACAACACAATGGGAAATGAAAAAAAAAAAACATAGAAATGACTTGTCATTAGAAAATTATGTAATTTTGGTGTGAATAAAACAAATCATTTGTTACTTGATGGTCATATCACACGTCAGATCACGTGTCATAGTACTTTGGTGAGCGCTACCCCTAAAAAAAACTATATAAATATATTTTTTTATAAACTGCTTATGAGAAACCTTAAACTTTTAAACTTTCAATTCTTAGTTATAAAAATTAAATATTACATAAATGTTGTATTACTGTTTTAATGCTTTCACTTGCTATTTATGAGATTAATCATTTTAGGAACAATAAGATTCTACCATATTTTTAACTATTTATTTTATTGATGTATAAAAGACTTTTTATAATCTATGAATTATAATTTCCACTAAACTGACTATTGCAATACAAAAATACTTAAAAATTATTATTACTAAAAATATTTTGAAAAACATATTTTATTGTTTTTATGATACATTTATAGCAATATTAATTAATAAACCAACAATATAAAGAAAAACAATCAAAGAATTTGTTGGATGAAATTCTTGAATAGATTTTAGCTTAAAAAATAAAATTTAATAGTGAACCTTGTTTCATGTACTTTTTTTAATATATAGGTACAAACATTAATTTTCCTAAAAAGTCCTTTTATACAGTATAGAAATATAATTAGTTAAATATTTAATTATAGACAGATTGTTTATAATTATAAAATAAAATTTTTTCTTCTAACGAATACACAATGTATAAACCATTTTAAAATGTTTAATACAATAGTACTCTAATATAAAAACTTTTCTTCTTAATGATTACATTGATTATCCATATAAACACTTGACAAAATTATACACATACACACATATATGCTTATTGTACTTTGTATGTATGTGTGTTTACTAATAGAAATTACAAAATATAACAAATGAATATAATAAGATTTCACCTACATTCCATTTTCAAATGTTATAATTCCTATTATGCAAACGAATATAATTAAATTTCTTTAACATTGAGGCATTTTTAAAACAATAAATAAATAAATTATGTTTATTTGTTACGCATAGAAATTTGAAATGCCCCTTCGAAAACCAAATTTTATAATGTGTTATTACCCCTAAATACAATCTAACTTAAAATAAAATGATGACAAGTTAAATAATAATCAACAACTCGAATAGTCATAGTTTCGAGTTGCATATACCCTAAATCATTGATCACTAGTAGTGGGTTTGAGCTCTTTAATCTGTTTGATCAGATATGCCTTTTCATCATTGAACTGTTCATCTTCTGATCGTTCGGTATGAAATCTTGTCAAGAATTCAACCAATTTATCTTGGTTGCGAAGCAAAATATCGAGAATAGGCTTGGGTTTATTAGGATTAGCAACAAATACCTAAGGAGAAAAAGTATTTTAATATTATATAAATTTTATGCAATTTAAAATTATACCTTAAAAACATGAAAAGCTTCAAATTGAATATTTCTAGATTTTTCTTTTAACATATTCATCATCAATTTCAAATTATCTGGATTTGATATGTAACGAGTCATTACCTAAAACAAATAATAAAAAATAATTGTGTACAATTTCCTTCATTCTGAAAGAAATTGGGTCATGTCTTTTGAATTGCATAGAAATAATAACTATTTTTATTATATATTATTTATTTGTTTATTAGAGTAAAATAGAAATTTTGTTACCATAGCAAGAAATGTAACATAAAAACAACTAACAAATTTAAAGTAGACTCAATGCCAAAAGACATATTTATGTACAAAACAATTCAACCAGTTTATAAAAAGTGAAATAGTTTGCATTAAATAAGTACCGTAAAATTATGACGGTCTAACAATAGTTCACCAAGTAACTTGAGACTCTGGCGACGAGTTACATAATTTTCAGAGTTCAGTAACTGTTGATAATGTGTAAACACTTTATCATAGTTGATTTCAAGGAATTCAGCACAAAGTGGTTTGTGTCTAGTCAGCAATTCCTGTGTAAAAAAAAAATAATAATAAAAGTAAATAAAGTTAGAAAAAAAGTTGTATTTTTTTTATCCATCAGAATACAACCTTAAATGTGGAAAATGCATCCGAAGCAATATCAAAAGTTGAAACTTCTACATAACGGAAAAAATTGAAAAATTCTTTTGAGTACAGCATTATTTTTGCTAAAGCTTCATATCTAGCACATTCACGTAACATTGTTCCACAGTTGAGAGCTATTTCTTGATGTTCATACCTTTAAATAATATTTCTGTTTTTTATATAATTATATTAGCAGGCTCTATTGACTTAAAATAGAAACCATAATTGACTACTAATAAAAATAAATAAATTTTAATTTCTAAATTCAAATAACTAAGAAACGTTTATTTTAATACAAAATGTTTGTATTGTAACTTAAAATTTAAATATTGGTCTTAAATTAAATGATATAGATAGATAATTATATATTTGCATTTGACATATTATTAAATTAATTATAAATTATATACACTAGATTGCATAAAAAAAATCAATTAATTTAATGGTTCAATAAAATTTAAAAGACTAATCATGAACCACTAAATCATGTTTAAGGGACCATTAGCTCACTCTTGATCCGTTAAATCTTCATGCAACCGGCATTAATCTAAGAAATTTAAAAGACTAAAATTATTATTTTGATAGATAAAACAATATAATCATAATCTTTGGATGGTCTCCAGATAACCAAAGCACACTTGGCGTAGAGATTGTTTAAATAAATAAAATTGGTAAAATGTATACAATATAAACTATTAAAAAAAAAAAAAAAACTTAAACTGTCATGACTGGTGTTTTTAGTATAGAGCAACATATTTTATAGAATATCACACCTTTTTCATCTGTTTATTATAATTAATTATATAGATTGTATATATATGTATTGTAAGTAACCGTAAAAGACGTTCAATTATAAATAATGTTATTTGCCAGGAAACTTAAATATTAATATATTATAAATAATATTGGTTGATGATGTTAATATAAAGTTCATTATTTAAACTTAAATTATGAATTATGATAATAGCAAAAACACGGATATTTTTAGTAGTTGATCAAATAAGTATTTGTATTAGATATAAACTGTTTTTTAGATTCTGTGCTAAGCAAGAAATATATTAAACTTAAAGTTGTGGACAAGCGAGTATCGCTTTGCAGTACAGTAGTTGTTGAATGTGTCATTATAATATATGTGTTAAATTTGAATTCAATGATCAGTTATTGTATTTGAAAAAGATTTTGAGCAGTTACGTACAGTGGGACAGTATAGCATACTTTATAACAATATTATTGTTTTAATAATAGTAGGTAGCTTGAATTCATTTTGGCCAAAAACACTGCATTCGCATATCTTAAAAATAATTATCCTGGAAGGTTAATCCATAATTTTTCTAAAAATGTCAATCTCTAGCTTAAAGTTAAATTTTAAAAATAAAATTAAGGAAAAATGAGATTCACAATGAATACTTTCCTTAATTTTTGTTTTTTTTTTCAGACACATTTTTACTGCTCCAAAATGTTATGATAAACAGAAAAAAAACATCATTGTAAAATTAATACATTCTTTAGCTGACCGCAGAGTCTAAAATAGATGTAACTACAAAAAAAAAAAAATACTTCTAAAATAACAATAATAACATATTATAGTATAATTTGTTTAACTTTAGCTAAGATATTCAATAAATAACAATACAATAAACATTTTAGCACCTCAAATTCAAAATTATTTGATCATTATATATACACATCATAATATTAATTTCATTAAAATTATTTAACAGTTGAGTCGTGATAACTCAAGTTTTTTTTATTCCTTGAATTGTTTATAAGTTATATTTGAGGTATTTTAACACAAAAGTTAAATTATTAATCTTTAACCCCCTTGAGATTTCACTTATCAAGACTCTACTATATATTCACATTGATCTGGTAGATTTTAAGACATTCATTTAAATTATGTTTTAAAAATAAATATATCTAATTAACATAACATACTAACTTACCCGGCAATGAGAGTAAACAGAATTTCAGATTTTGCACAGATATGTTCAACAGTAGGTGATCGGCTACCCAATTGCCGACGAAGAACATTGTTAAAAACTTGAGCAACATCCTTTTTGCCCTGTAATGTTAAATATAATAATGCAATGTAAAAAAACTTATTAGAATCAATTTATTTAGTATGTTTACTTCAAAATCTATTTTTGTCAAATTTTGTACCAACATCAGTAATAAGTTGTTGTTGTACATTTCTTGTGCTAACTGAGCAACAACAATGTCAGACAGAGGCTCAGTATCTGCAGTTCCATACAATAAATTCTTTACTACTAAAAGATTCTTGCTAACATCTTCCTGTGCCTGAAATAGCATAATTATTAATAATATTTTATATGATCATCTAATAACAAATTTCTATTTATTAATAGTTTAATAACATTAATTACAATTATAATGAGAAAATTCAATATTAAATAAAATAATTTTTTATTACTTATTACTATTTAATTTGTACAAATTGATCTACACTTTGATCTCTATGTTAACATTTAGTTTTCAAATAATGTTCAATAAAATCTATTAGGTATGAATTGAAATATAATAAAATTACATCATTTCATTTTAAAATAAAAAAGTATAATAGATGTTTTATTTTATGAGGTTTAAACTGTATCTTTAAAAATAAAAAAATAATCAAATCAAGTATAATGCAAGTATGAAAATGAACAAATTAAATGCAAAAACATATAAGAATATGATAAAAAATATTGTTAAAACTTTTAACTGATGAAACAATATAATATAAAATTAATTAAATTATGATTAAGTTATAATATAGGTACTTACTTTTTCTAATTTTTTATCTCCTTTTTCTAATGCAGCTACAGCTTCTTTTATTTGTTTCACTACCTCTACTGGGTTTTTCTGTGATTTTCCAAATAACGGCATGTTTCTAAAATAAATAATACGATTCATATTAATAAAAATGAACTAAATATTATAACACTATTATTATTTATACGTAGTTGAGAGTAATAATAAACTATAATAAATGAATGGATCACACTAAATATTTTTATCGCATTAGGAACCATGTTAATAAATAAGACTATAGTCTCTAAAAAACAATGCATATACGTAAAAGTATATTATCATAATATAGTGTTGCAGCAAAAACAAAATGATGTATAATTAAGATAAGAGTTTTAAAACGTTTTAGATGTTATCTTTTAATATTGTGGAACATTTTATATTAGGTACCTGTTATCTCTCTATAAATATTATTAATTTAAAATTATTAATAAAAAAAAAACAATCATTAAGAATAATAGATTTGTTGATAATGGTATTGATTTTATATAGATACCTACCTAATATTAGAAAATAGTACAATTATTAATGTAAGATAATGTTTGATAAACTCAAAAAAAAGTTTTAATAATAATAAATTATATTATTATAAATTTATCATTTTAAAATAGTTGAAAATACAAGAGTATATATTTTACAATAAATAAAAATTTGTCAACACAATTATTTGATAAATAGTGAGTATGCTAGACAGCTTGGAAGAGATCCAATAAATGCACTTATAAACACAAAAATTATTATAAATTAAGTTGCTAAAGAATTATTACAAAGAAATAATTTACTAAAAATCCAAAAATGAAAATGGAAATTTGATAAAAAACACAATAAAATAATTGATGCAATACAAGTGAACAAGCTATTTTCATTATTATTTATATAGATACATTTAAGATAAATAATAAATGTTTATAAAAACATTCCTGATTTTCATATATTATTAGTCATTAGATTTTAACACCAATGTAATAAATTAGGATCTATAATAGACAGAAGAATTTACATATTAAGGTAGTAAAAGTAGTCAACAATAAGCGATAAATAAAAATTATTAAATAATCTATATTGTGCTATAGCTAATAATAGCTTTTAATTTTAATTAGTTACCTATTGTGCTAGGTATTATTGAAGTAAATTCTAAAATATTGTTTACATATTTTTATATAAAACTATAAATGTATATTTTTTATTTAATTAGCTGTTGTACTTTAACAATTAAGCTTGACTGTTAATAAATATAATATGTAATGCTAACCTGCTGTCCAGTTTTGATTTCAAGTGAAAGTAGATAAGTTATTATAATTAGATAAGTGAAAGTATCAAAATCCTGATAACAAAACAATGAATTGATTAACATAAGATGGTATAACGGACAAAGTTAAAGATGAATCGTGCTACAAAACACTTAAGTACTTATTCCGAATAAAATGAAGGAATCATTTAAGCCTGTCTATTGACAATTTAGTGCCTAACGGTATTTAATAGATATATTGTACACAATAACACAAAATTCCACAGCAGATACTTATAGAACATATAAGATGGAGAAAAAATAAAATAGTAGAAACGATATTTTTTAAGTAATAACCGCTAATGATATGACCACTGGCTCTGATTGAACAATTTTGTTTGCACATACTAATATTAATATGGGTGGACACGGGCATGAAATGTAAACAGTAAAACACATCGTTAGACTCATCACTGGAACATCAACAAGCCGGTGGCAAGTGTGTGGTCGGCTACATGCAGCGGCAGGGCTTACGTCCAGATACATACTGGCCATTCGGGAACGGTGGCCTACGCTCGTCAAGTACATTACACTCACCCGGCTAACATAAGACGTGCGGTATGCAAGTGGTATGCGTCTGGTGATGTCTCGAATGCGATAACGGTGACGTGCGTCACCGACGGTCGTCGCGTCCGTTGGATGGAGCTCGCGAGCGTACGTTACAGCGGTTCAGATGACGACACAACGACAACAAGAAATATTCGGTGTTATTGCAATGAAACTCTTCGACGAGGTCCGTGGGCAGTCTCTCGCACCATCCGCAAACGACACCGCCGACGAAGCTTTCGATGTACTTTGCCGAACTGTGCAACGACGCGGTCGTTAATATTATTATTATGTAGGTGTATTATTAGGAGAGAGAGAGAGAGAGAGAGAGAGAGAGAGATAGAGAGAGAGAGAGAGAGAGAGTGAGAGAGAGAGAGATGAGAGAGCGAGCGAGCGTCCTTCCGTAATCTGTTGTTGTGTTGTTTACTAATCACGTCCCGCAGTCGTCGGGCGACGGCGATAACATTAAAGCGTGCACGGTACTATTATATTGTTATTATTATATTAGGTACGTTTGCCAATGAAATATTATTGTTATTTATTATTATTATGATAAACTCCGTACAGTCGTAGTGGGCCCTACAATAATAGTGTGACTGTGATACAGTGCAATATTATTATTATTATTAAAACGGCGTACGGAGATACGTCCCGCTATCGGCTTACACATGCCAAATATTTTCGTCGAGACATGCACACTCGCGCCTGCGCGTGTGCGCGAGAAATGTGTAATGTGTGTGCGTGCGTGTTCGTACAACACAGCTGTGGCAGTGCTCATACACATATATATATATATATTATATTCGTCTGTGCTCTATAGTGCCGCAGCCGTCGAGTTGTTATCATTCGTGAGGCAAATTATAGTTCATATTATTATTATTATTATTATTATTATTAGTACATTTTTTCATCGTGCACGACACTATTATCTAATTGTTATGATCATGAACCATGAGTTTGATGCGATGATGTGGGGAGGGGAAGGCTTGAACGGCGGAAATAATATTATGATGGAACGAGAGTACGAGACGTGCATAGTGCATTCGCCTCTTGTTGACTTGTTATTAATTATTATTATTGCTATCCCCCCGCACTACATTCCACAAACTGACCAAACCATAGGAAAGAGATTAACCGTGGACCAAACCAAACAAACAATGTTTAAAAGATGCGGAGCGATGAATGACGTATCGGTTTCACAAGATTTACAATGATGATTGTGTTTTTTAATTAGGATTTTTTTGTTTCTGTGCCCAGTACTTATCCACGCATATTAATAATTGGGAAAAACCAAAAAGAAATCAAGGAAATCGTGATTCACATATATATAAATAACCGTAGGGACTTGAAATGTTCACTAAATAATAGTGATGGGAATAATCGAATGATTTCGATAATCGAGTAATTAGTAATCGAGATATTACTATAATCGAGATATTCACTCGATTAAAATAATCGAAATATTATTACAGTCGAGATATTCACTCGATTAAAATAATCAAAACATTAAACATTACATCATATTATAATTATTATTTAAGAATATATATTTTTTTTTTTTTATTTAGCCTTTACAAAAATTTAGCTCAACAATTAAGTGATTTAAGAATATTATGTAATTCAAATTTTTTTTTTTTTGGAGACAACTTTTTCTGCGATCTTTCGTCAACAAACGATTTATTAGAAGTTATAAATAAATATTATAATCAAGAGTTTGAGTACTCCTTAGGGACTTGGACTTGTCGGTACTGATATTTACATATGTTTATGTAATATTGTTAACTAACTTTAAATTTTAAAAATTAAATCTGTCCATTAGAAGTATGAAATGAAATGATCAAATAAATTAACTAAAAAGGCTATTAAATAAATATGATAATATAGAAATATTTCACGTCTATAATGATTTGATTATTGATTTAAAATGTTTAAATAATTCGAAATGCATAGTGATGGATAGGTAAATAATTTATTAATAATTTTTGTGTTCTATCGTTCTAAGAATTCAAG
>JACXSJ010002577.1:0-41563 GCA_014851325.1 Pentalonia nigronervosa | reverse complement strand
CTTAAGAGTAGTCTAAATCTCTTCTGTCGTTTAGAATTTCAGCATTTAGATACACCCTGCTGAATTTCTGTAGTATTATCACAGAATAGATTTAATCTTTTGTCGGTGATTCTGTGATAATATTATGTTAAGTGATAACTGATAACATTATTATATTTTGTTTTTAAAGTCTTAAAGAGACTAACATTATAAGAGTTCCTGAATACAAAATAAATTCTAAAATCTAAATCCAAACGTTTTCGACCACACAAATATAGCTTGTGCAATCAATAATGAAAGAGTAAACAATCCTAGAATTTGTTGAAATGACTTGCTTGTATGGAGACGTACTGAGCTTAAAGCAGCTGTTAAGAATTGACAATATTGTGAAAGCCGTCAGTTTTCAAACGAATAACAGTAATATATTTGCACTGGTACTCAGGTAAACATCTCAGTATTTTCATCAATTATATAAACTGTTATAAATGTGACTTGACGAGTCAAAGCCTTCTAGCTTATAATTTTGTTTTCATGTTTACAGCAGTAACGATCTCATACTTTATTGTGATCATGTTCCTCCATCGCTCAAATGGTTGCCTTGGCCTAAAGACGATGGGAAGAAAATTGTTTCCTTGGCATTCAAATCTACTAGTGAAAAACTTCTTGTATGCGGTAAGAACATAATATTATTATATTCATGTGGTTCTTGCTATGTAAATTTCTAAGCGAGTAGACCTCAATCAAGTTTAAATCTTGTCACGTTTACTTTAAACATCTATGATAAAATTGCTGTCAAATAATAGATTAATATGTTTACTATTTCTTATTTGTATGTTTATAATATTTTAGGTTTTGATTGTACTTTGTATTTGGTATTTGTTCGTGAAATTTTTGAACCAAGAGATGGAGATCGAAGAAATAAGGTTAAAATTATTAGACCAGCTCCTGGGGAACCTACTAGTTCCTTAAACCCAACTGCAATTACCTGGTGGACACCCATAGTTCCTACGTATTCAAGGTAAAGTTAGTTGTGTGATATTTTTTAAGCACTTGTATTTAAATAATGTTTAATATTATTTAATAATTATTTTTAAATTTTAATTTTTAGTGATATTGGTATTGTTGGAGGAAATATAGGAGAAATTGTTTTTGTTAATCTCCGTACTGGAGCTTGTCTTGGATCTACTTGTGTAAAATCTTCTATAAAATCTCTAGATATATTAAATGAATCATGTTCCAATACAGTTTGGTTAATTGTAAGTACCTATATTACTTATTACATTTTATTTATATATTATTTTTGTAATGTTGTTTTTAGATAATCAGTAGTAATGGAGATCGTTGGAAACTATTGCTTGAAAGTTTAGACATTGGATACTGTTGGCTAAATCCTAAACCACATAGTGCACATGATAAAACAACCAAGTATAATTTATTAGTTAATTATTGTTGTATTTAATTAACTCATTGTAATACATTTATAATACAATTAAGGCCGACGAATGCACTGAATATTGATACCATTGTTCCTGTTATATCAAATTTTCCTTCTACACGTGCTCGGTTATTGGGATTACGACAACTGTTTATAGAAAAATTATCTGCACCAAAAAAGCAAAGATCCGTGATCAATTGTGTTCAAAGTGGTATTTATTGTTTATTTGTATTTAGTCAACATTTTTATCGTTAAGTTTTGTAATAATAAATCTTGTTATATTTTTAGTGCCGAATGAAGTAAGACATCCAAAACGGAGTTTTTCATCTGATACAATTACTTCTGGGTGTTTTTGTCCCAGTACTGGCCCATCACCTGAACCTATTGCTAGTGTAGTTGATATGAAGTCTAATGTACAAAGTCATTGTGGTAAACCAAGTATTGTGAGCTTCTGTTCTAATCATATTTTGGTAAGCTAATGAATGTTCAATTAAAAACATTATTTACATCAGAAATTATCATAATGATTAATTTAAATCTATTCAATATTTTTTTTATTTTATTCAAAAAATTAATTCTTCTTTAACAATTTAATTTAATATGTTATTTTTTTGTTACTGCTACAAATTTTACATAAAAAACATTCATATTCTTAGGTACATGCTTCTGGATTTAACACCAATCAACCTTTGGTGTACAAGTTATCTAAAGGAGGTGACATTGAGAAGTTTTTATATACAGATCAATTTATATTTATTTCTGAAAATGGTGGTACTAAATTGAGTGTTTACTCTTCTAATCTTTGCCAACTTAAAAGTGATATGGTAATTTGTTTTTATATATTTTACAATATGTATTTTGAACAAATTGTTTCATTAAAATTTTTTACAGGATGATGATAAAGAAAAAAGCCTGTTAGGTACTTTTAATTTTAACAATGGAGAATTAATTTTGGATATGTTTAGAGTATTGGGACGAAAAGTAATAATAACTTAAATTAATAAATTATATTGCTTTTAGAGTTAATGTTTATTTATATTTTTAGACAAAAGAAAGTTTAGATATTTCTCAAAGTGTATCTCCCAAAAATAAAAATCGTTCCTTAACAAATAAAAAAAAAAAATGTGATCGACAACATAGCCGAAGAGATAATACAGTATCTGAATTGTGTGCAATAGTTACTAACTGTACATTATATTACTTGAATTTAAGGTGAAAATTATATTGATTTTTTGTAATTTAATATAATTCTTAATAATTTGTGAATTTATATTGAATATTATTTTAGTATTAAACCAGAAGAGATAATATTTAAAAATGTTATGGCTGGTGCGTTAGATCATGCAAATAATTTGTCAGAGGCATTTGATGTTGATATACGACCTATCTTAGAAAGAGCTGCTGATCAACAGCTTAGTGCTAGAAAATTTGAAGAAGCTACTCTACTTTATCGACTATCAAAGGTAAATAAATAATTTATTTATTTTATATTTTATTTAGAATAACAGTACACTGCTTTCTTACACATTGAATGAGGTCCCAAATTATGTTATGCCCCTCGGCATAAAGTTTAGTTATTATATCATATTTGTTTATATAATTATGATTCAATCTTTTATTCATTTTGAAAAATATATGTATAATCTATTTATTTATGTTACAGACAAATCCATTAAAACGTGTTCTTAGATTAGCTTCTTCTGGAAATACAGACAAAGTTGTTCTTTTTGTTAGTACGCTTTTAGAACAAGCACATCCAAGAGATCTCACTGCTTTGGAAAGGCTACATATTTCAAATTTAGCTGTAATGAGCTATACAGAGCAATTATTACGTGCTACTAGCCGAGACAAAACAAGACTCGAAGCTAAATTTTTGTAAATAAATTTACAGATTGAATTAACTTGAACCTTATTTGTGATACATTACTTTTATAATTTAGGCGTTTATTATCAGAAAATAATCATTATGATGAAGTTTTATGTGTGAATATTGTTGGTCAAAGTCGTTTATGCAATGTTTTAAGATTTTTAGCAGTTGAAAGAGGACTACACAATGAAGTTATTACAGTCTTAGTCAGTTTAATGAGTCAAGAATCTACTGATAGTCAATACTTGCACTGTAAGTTAATTTTCAAAAAATATTAAAGAATTTAGTTTAATGTCTGAAATGTATAGTTTATAACCTGGATATACTAACAATAACAGATAGGTCTATTACTTGTTTAATAATATTTCGTTGTAGATATTTTAAAACATGTTTAAATTAAAATATTTCCAAACTAGTTTGTTATTCAAATTTCTGTAGAAAATCCCTAAAAAAATTTGACTAACAAAATCAGTTTGACTATAATCACATAATTTATGTTTACTCTTAAGATATACTATGACAATTTAAGATGATGGTAATTAATTTTAACTTCCATTTTAAAACGAAGGTGAACATTTTTCATTAATATTAGAATTTATACCTAATATTAAAATTAAGAAATCATGGGTAGTGTATAGTATGTACAACATACGTTTTTAATGTATTAAGATTGATAACAGATATTCACTAATTGATTTTGAATGATTTTTATATATTTTTAAAATAAAATGTGATTGTTTTAGTAACTGAAGGATTTTGGGATTTGGTGTCAGAATCAATTTTTACCGAAGTATTAGTTGCCTGTAATAAATTCACAACACTTCATTCTAAGTTTGTACAGACAAATTTGCATAATGTATCTCAAGATGTTCTTTTGGTAAGTTTAAGAACTTACCATTATAATGTTACATGTATAATTATTTTTTAACATTCTTGTTTATACATTAGAAACTTAAAATGCTTTATGACCCAACCAACCCAGCCTTGCGTCCAATATTGCGTAAGGTATTTCAGTTTAAAAATGAAACTGAATCTATATCTGAACAAGATAATAATGTAAGTAAATTTGTTTACATTTAGTATTAATTTATTATTTACAACTTTTTAACCTTTAGTGATGTGTGCAAGGTAATTATTTATCTCAGTATATCTTTAATATTATATAAATTATTTTTGTGCAATTTCCATATTTTATTAAGTAATGCTATCTTTTAGTAATGATCGTACAATCACAAAAATGTCAAAATATAATTTTTTAATATTTTATTTATATAACTTACATAAATTAAAAATGAATTAATTCTTATGTCACAATTAATATACTTCAATATAAAGTTTGAAAAAAAAATTGTTTTATAATTTCTAATATAATAATTACTTGGTAATTAATAATATTGTATTAAAAATATTATTATTTGAATGGAAAAAAATTACCTCGCTTGAGCAACTATGTGGTCTGATACCATGCATGTCACTAAAGATTGGGTTAGGTTCAAATGGTCTTTTTATAGATTATCGATTGAAAATTGAACATAAACAATTGCACTTAAGAGAACTTAATCAAATATTTGTTAATAAATTGTGTTTTATAATTTATGTGGTCAAATATTTTTCAGCTTAATCATTCTATTAAAGAATGGTTAACCACTTACCTAATGATAATATCCAGACTATCATCAAATCAATATTCGGATAATTTTCTAGAATCTGTATCATATTCTCACAAACCTATTTCTAATGTCACTGATTCTGAAAATGAGATAGAGCACAAATCTAGTCTTGGAGCTGGTTGGGCTCATGCAGCTCATATACGTAACCATAAACTTTATACATGGGGACATTCATCACACGGTTGTTTGGGTGTTGGACCACATATGACTAAAACTGCTACTCCAAATCCAGTTTCTTGGTTTGTTTATATACGTGTTGAAGTTATTCAAGTGGCATGTGGTCGAAATCATTCAATAGCTCTCACTACAAATGGAGTAAGTGTAATTTTAATTACTCAAACCTTTTAACTAAATTCTAAATTGTATAGGTCTATTCTTGGGGATCAAATCATTATGGTCAATTGGGTACTGGTCGCCGTGGTCAAGCTCCGTATCCAATGTTAGTGGATAGTTTATCAAACGAGCTGATAATAAGTGTTTCTGCTGGCCAATATCATTCTTTAGCCATTTCTTCAAGTGGAAAATTGTGGACATGGGGTTGGGGTGTTTATGGTCAACTAGGTCACGGAGCTATTGATGATTGTGAAAAACCAAAACTATTAAAGACTTTAGAAAATGAAGTAATTTTGAAAATTATAAAAAAATAGATTGTTTTAATTAAAACTTTAATATTTTTAGAATATTATTAGTGCATTTGGAGGTTATTCACATAGTATTATTCTTACAAGCAATGGAAAAGTATTCACTTTTGGTTCTGGTTCATTTGGTCAGTTAGGTAATGGTAGTACAACAAAAATTACTAGTCCAGTTCCTGTGTATGGACTCCCTGAACCAATTAAGTGTATATATACAGCTTATTTTCATAATGTAAGTATAACTCAAAACTACACAGTAGAAATAATAACTATCATATTAAATAACTTTATCAACAGCCAAAGAAATTATTAATTTATTGTAAAGTGCCTTAAAATATTTTACAAAGTCAATTGTTTATATATAAATTTTGAATGTATTGGGTTGGTTGTATTTGCATAATGATATAATATTACCATACACGATCAATAATCTTAATTATTATCTATTATTCAAATCATCTAGTTAGCCTTAAGTGATGTTGGTCGTTTATATACTTGGGGTAGTAGTCCACAAGTACTTCGGTTTCATGCACAATCACAAAAACGAGCTAGAAATCAACTAGTGTTAAATGAAGGTGATCAAGTAAGTTTTTAAATGTTTTGTTTGTTTGTAGTAATAATTAATTAACAAATATTTGGCTTTCAGGCAGATGATGCAGAAATTGATGCCTTGACTGCTGATGATGGCTTATTACATTTAAGTCCAACACTTGTGGATACATCACATGTGACTGGAGACATTTTTCAAGTATAATTAACTTTACATTTTTAATAAACAACTATAATAATATAATGATCCTACGTTTAGATGTGTTGTGGCTGTCATCATTCAGCTGTTATTAGTACAACCGGACAATTATATACTTGGGGACTTAATTTAGATGGACAATTAGGAGTATCAGGTATACGAGAAAGACTTGTTCCAACTGTAACATTAGTTGGTCCACCTTCAGTTATAGTAGACTCATCATCAACTAGTGGTTCAATAATAAAAGAAGTTAGGTGTGGAGCTGATTTTACATTAGCTTTAGATGCAGCCAATAAACTTTGGGGTTGGGGTAGTAATCATGAAGGACAAGTAAGCATTTATTCTTTAAACAAACTTTTAAGTATTTATTTACCAATGCATTTTTTTAGTTAGGTAAAATTCCAGAAGAAGACTTAGCCAAGACGTTATTAGATGGTAAAATGGTCATGATAAAATCAACTAATAAAGTAATAAAAATTCAGCACGGCACTGTAAATAAGTTGGACTCTCCAATTGAAATATTATTACCACAATTAAGATTTTCATTTTCTAACATAAAGGATATACTTTCGATTCAGGTAAGTTATATTTATTATTATATGTATAATAGTTTATTTGATTTTAAAGATATTAACTATCTTTGTAATTGATATTTTAGGTTAAACGTCATATTAATTTTCCCGGATTACCTTCATTTGAATGCTTTCTTGAAAATCTAAATAGTGTATCCAGTTTATATGGTATAGATTATTTGTTACATTATGCAATAGAGTGGTTTTATCCTTATTATAATATTTCTTCTATCGTATCAATGGTAAATTTGTTGAATTAAAATAATGTACAGTATAATTACTTAGAAAATTTTATTTTTAGTGTCTTAAAATTAAAAACCATCAGGCAATTAGCAAAATTCGATTGATCAATGATGAACCTTCTAGAGCATTGTTTCATCAGTTTGAAGCATTTGTAGAAACAAGAGACTATGGAGAAATGTTTGGATTTAATGTAGAAGGTGGTCATGAAGAACGTGCTTCAACTCCTCTTACACCATCTGAGGGTTTCACTATTAACCTTGAGGAAGGAGAGCTATTAACTTCTCTACCAGAATCTTTCACAGTGTGCACTGAAGAAACTATTGTAAAAGAATGGCCTGGAATTACCAAACTTTCTCAAATGTTTGATTATTATTTCAAATTCCTAAAAAAAGATAATTTGGTTTCATTTTTACATGAAGTATGTATTAAAAAAATAACTTAAATTCAGTGCTTATAATAATTATAAAAATATATTATTGTTGTAATTAATATTTATTAATATTTATTTTTTAGTATCTTACATACTGGTTAACTAAGTCTTTTCCAGTTGATGCATTAGAACAGTTGTTAATGGATCGATGGGACCAACTCAATCATTCATTAGGAATTCTGTTATTATGGTGTGTTGGCAGTTGGTTTATCAAAGAAATTATAATTTTTTTTTAATTATATTTTTATTGATTTTAGTAACAATGATGTATCAAAAGCACATGACCTTAATGAGCTGAATATCAAAATTATGGAACCTAAAAAAATTCTAAGATGTTTTTCTGTAAATTTTTGTATGGAACTATGTTCATCTGTTTCAAAAAACATGCAAACCAAATGTTTGTTTATCATTTTTATTTGTCACGCTATAAAAATTGTATGAAATTTGAGTTTCTGATTTATTTTTTTAGCTGAAGATCAAAGAGACTTCATACAATTATTGGCTACTGTTACTAATTCGCCAGGTTCTGCATGGATTGAACCAGTATCAGATACTACAACTGAAGATTTACTAAACCGTTCAGTACAAACACTTAATACTGGTCAACAGCAACCATTTATGCACTTAGAGTTTCAAGTATAAATGATTTATTTATTTCCTAAATAGTGCAATTAATAAATTTAAACTTATTTTTATAGGACACAGAAACTTTGGGGAATACATTAATAGCATACTCTTGTGGCCATCGTTATTTATCAAATGAACAATTTAATACAGATTCTCAACAGGTTGTTGCTCGTTTAGATCATTTACCTAATACTGCAGCAGTTATGCAATCAGTTCTACAAGATATTAGTAATTCGGCTTGTCCAAATTGTGTATATGAACAAATAAAAAGTCTTGTTCAAAGAGATTAATTAAGTTATTAATTTTAATATCATTATTTATTACAATTTTACCATATATTTTAATTTAGTGTTTACAAATTTTTTCAATTAAATTAATCTAGTCGAAATTAGAAAATGTATAAATTGTTTAAGAATTAGTTAAATATTTTTGTTGTGCAATTATTTGTGTTTGCTTTTGTTATAGTAATTTATTGATAAATATATATATATATATATATATATACATAATACATCAGTGTATTATGTATACTTCTAAAATAAAATAACACTAAACTATTTTTATTTGTATCACTTATTAATCATTAGACTGATATTTAAGGCAAAAAAGGTAAAGCCAATGTCTCTTTTTTTCCGTGATTTTTAACCATTACAGGAGTTTTTGTGTTTTCTACTGACCATAATGGTTTCAACCCTAGATTTATAATTGGTTCATCTTTCTGATCATATTCCTGACTCAGTTCTTCTAGTACTTTAGGGTTGTTTGTCACCATGCAACATGCTCTTAACGTGAAGTAATATATAATTTCCACTCCGCTTAGCAAACTGAAACCTAAAAATAGACCTGCTATGCCACCAAAAGCAACTGTACGACATACGAGATAATAAATTTTAGTATCTAATAAGTATTTATTCATCAATTATTGTGACTTACCTAGCAAATCTACCCAGCCAAATAATACTTCTCTTCTGTACCTTACCATTGGCCATGATACAAAACTAATTTCTAGAGGTTCATCAATCTGATCAGACCTAGTAGCAATGTTACATATTAGTCCAGCACTTGGTATTATTTACATTTATTTTACTTAAAATTTAATCAACATACTGGGCATCTTGGAATTTTTCTACTTCGTAAACTGTGTTCATACATCCCAATTCACATGGGCAGGCAAGTCCATTTAATATTTGTTCTAAAAAAAAAAAAAAGTCAAGTAAACTAATTAGTTTTATAATAAATATTTTAATTTTACTAACTGGAGATGCAAATTTAGGTAAGTAGTTTCATGTACTGTATCTTAGATTTAAATATTTATAAATAATAAATATATATAGATAATATTAAATATTAAACTGCAAATACGTACTGAGATTTTTACCAATACAATTTAGTCCATCCAAATCGCAATATTCATATCCATCTGAAATAATTACATTAATTAGATATAAGTACTTAATGTATTGTTCAATAAATTGATGACCATTGGAATTATATCTAACATGAACAGTATTTCAGGGAAAAGCTAAAAACCTTGACACTTTTTTAACCAAAATTTAAAATAATTAAAATTCTAATACCTATAAAGATAAATATAGAAGAATATGCTATAGGTGTATTATGGAAAAACATATGACTGAAAAACTAGACATAGACTCATTGCCACAAGAATCCATGCCATAAGGGAACCGGTTTCAGTAGCAGGGTGACGCGGGGTATACGCAGAATCGGCTTGTTCTATCGCTGAACAGAGTACAGTCGCGCCCACGCTACCAAAAACGAACCAACATAAAATACGGCGCTCTGTCGGCAAATCACTGTTTTAGTGTACCACAGTTATCTGCACGGGCATTGGTTCAACCCAATCGAGATGGGTGATCCACCTGCGGTGGATTGGATAAAGCCGGTGCGGCATATAAAAGGGGAGAGCTAGTGATCCGCAGCCTCCCCTCCTCCGTAATTACAGTAAACTTAAATCACATAAAAACGCGGCAGTTTATTAGCACTCCAAGTTTGGAACGACATTAAGTTTATTTCGAAATCTGTTTTTTACTACAGTAAGCATTGAAGAGAAACCAATTTCACAAAGATAAGTAGGTAAATGGTATTAAAAATAACAATGCTTTTGTAAATTGGTTTTTAATTTTTATCCAAAGCACATCCGATTTTAATTTAGTGAAATCCATTTTCAAACTTTCATCGCACGATAATTCTATCAAAGTTTCATTTTCGTTTTTAGTTAAGGTTATATACATTGTACGTCGTATATTGTAAATAATAATGTTATTATAAGTAATATTATTTTAAATTTATTTGTATTTATTCATTAATTGTTTCAAACAAACACAATTAAAAATATTTATTTATTTACTCTCTATTCTTACCACCACGTGGGAGGCCTTTCGCGTGTCGCCATAATATAGTCTTCCGCGTACCATAATTTGAGAACCGCTATTTTAAGTGATGTTGGATCATTTGCTATAGTTACTATCTATTATTGTAGCCCACCCCGAAAGTTATTTGTACACACGCCACTTCAGGGTATAGCACTTGGTGTGTTTTCAAACGTGGCTCAAATTTCTTTCCAAGCTTTCCTGATGTCTCTAAATATAATCTCTGGAACTTTCGTCAAAATTGGTCGAGTAAATTAATTTATTGAGTGAAGCGAACAGATACGAACATCATACGGGCATTGCCTTTTGTTGTACATTTGAAAACAATTAATTAAATATCATTTTGTTTTGTTTAAAAAAAAATCTCGTATAGCAATACACGCATGGCGGGTCTGCTAGTCTAATCGATTTTTCTTTATCTGTATTTCTGTAACCATTTATGGCAACTCTAAATGTATTCGATTTCGGTGAGCCAAAACGAAATTCCCGTGCGAGACTGTGAGCCACTCTATAGAAACTTATAAGGGTTGAAAAACGGAGCAAAGAACACTTCCCGAGCCTCCGAGGGATATGTGCACGAAATGTGGCGCCAATTGGTGCTGTCGTTTTCAAGTCTATAAGTCCCGCACAAGCGAAGACATTCATTTTTATGTACAAATATAGCGATAGATTATATATTTTTTAATAAACCGAGAACAAATGAATTAAACTTTTATAGTCATATGAACAACCGATAACAATGTTTCAAGTTGGTATTTTGGATACCGAGGGGAGCGATAAATGTGTATCGTTTTTACGATGAAGTGTGTTTTTTTTTAAATATTATTTTTAGCTACAACATAATATTATACTTAATCGGGTTCGTTATTGTCACGGTAGATTAAAGTCTATAATCTACCGTGGTCATTGTACTATAGTCAATATTTACATATCACTTTTGTCCTATTATTAGGCACTAATATACTATACCGATGGGCGTGTGCACACAGTGTGCCAGGTGTGCCGTGGCTTTTTATACGGCTTTTATTCGTTTCGAGGCTTTGTTTAGTGTCTAAGCTACAAATAATACAAATGCTAACCCACGAGGATCAGGTATGAACAAATTTCGATAACCAATTGAATAACCGACCACTATAGTGGTATCGTTATAACGACTAACAGTAATAATATTATACCACTGCCATTCAATTCTCAAGCACAGAATAGCAGTTATCTTTTTTTTTTGGAGGGGGGATAGTCAAGGTTTATTTAAGGGTAAGCGTCCCATTTTCTTCGCGATACACACCATACCAAATTCTTGAGCACGCCCATTACTAGGCACTACCTATATATATATATTATGATTTATGGTCAATATACTCGGGTGTTACCAGTTTACCACGATTTGAGATACATGTTCGGCGTTACGAAATCAGAATTCATTACGGCGAGGGTGTAACAATAGTTAAGCCGTTAAAGGTTACTTAAGATATCAAGTATTCTCTAGGTTGCATTCAGTCCCGCGGTCGATATAATATATATTATTGGAATTCATTATTTATTAATTTAAAGTCTACAGGCACAGCCCTATAATACAAAAATCTATAAAAGTTTGATTATTTGACAATTATACCCATAACAATAGTTTTGACAATAAAATTTAATTGTAACAGTATAAATATTCCTTATATATATATATATATATAAGAATTTACAACGGGATTGAAATACAAAATATCACACGTTGCCACTAACCTTTTTTTAAAAAACCACACCGTTCTTCCATAATATGATGATTTTATTAACGGAATACGGTTTAAGATCAATGTCACAATAAATATAAATATTTTCGTTACACGAGATTGAGCGGAAATCGGTTTGTAATTTGACTATTTGAATCAAACGATGATGGATTGGTATAATATAATAATAGAACTGATTTTTAGCTCAGATGGAAATAAGTATAATTCTTTCAGCTAATTTCGTTGATTCATTCAAACCCGGATTAAGAGAGGGGGCAGATAGCCATGACCCCGAGTTTCAATAGTTAGAATTTATTTAGGGGCCTCAGAGTTGTCCATTATATTTTTCATTATAGTTATAACATTGCATAAATCACCTAAACAAAAATTGATAATTATTGCTGACGGCATATTTTGTTACAATTACCTAGTAATATACATTATTTTTTTCTCATTTAAAACTTTGGCCCCTCGCCCCTGAGCCTCAAAATGTCTTAATCCGGGCTTGGATTTGTCTGAAATCGGTATCAGCGGTTTGTGAACGTTAGTCGTAACGTAAGCGTAGTGGTTAGCCAAAATAAATATAAAATAATAATATATTAGCTCTCATCATAAATCATAATACTAAAACGTTCTAACGTTTATTGCAGGATTAATTTTTACACGGTTTACTGCTGTAGCCTGGGCCTAAATTAAACTTACAGTTTGCCAAGATGTATATTTCAGTTTTATTAACAGAGATTAGTCAACCGAGTTTAAATTACCTTTTTATGAGTCGACCGCGCTCGGATATAATATAATATACTATACTATTATGCATTCCGATGTTGGCCAAGTGGCATTGAGAAAAATGTGTCGGTGAAAAGTCGAATAGAGATGTATGTTTAGAAATGAAAATATATTACAAGCTTGATGTGTTAATGAAACGTATTAAATATTATTGAAAAAAAAAATGGTCTTAAACTATATTATAGGTAATGAATAATGTTACATATTTCAACAGGTACCTAATTTTAATATTTTCTATGTACTGACGAAGGACACTAAAACATTATTTTTGTAATAACGTAAAACTAGAAATAATATTGCTTGCGATAATATCTTTTAAAATAATTTCATGGTTTTTCGTATATATTGTGTTAATTTGGTATCATCACGTTGACAGTAACTTACTCCAGTACCGGATCTAAGTCTCGGAAGGCCGGGGTACAACTACTAATATTGGAGGTCCTTTAAAAAAATTGCTATTTTTAGGTAATTTGATATATTAATTACATTTTCTTTTTTGGTATTTAATAAAAGTGAAAATTGGTTTTAAAAAAATATTTCAAGTAGATGGTACCTCTCTATATAAAACTAAGTCATAACAGTTTAAAATAAACGGGTGCGGGTTGCTTTTTAAAAGACTTTTTTCTTCACCATTATTGAATATTCTTAATGATTTATCACTTACAAAGTTGGAAAATCTAAGACACCGACCTGAGGCCCCTAAAACAAACTCATCCCTGGTATACCACCTGCACACCTGCTAAATTCGAAATTGATTAAAGCTTAACATTTTATAGTATTATAGGTATCTTCGTTGTAGACGTGCATAAGTATTGCGTGGATACTGATGTAGGCTGCTGATGATTGACATTTGATAAATATATTTTTTTTATCATGATACTATAAAGTATAGACTACGACAGACCTAGAGTACTTATCGAAGAAGATGATAATTGTGAGTATTTACATCATTACAGCAAGCGCAGTTGACTATCGCCTCATGAACAACGCCCTCGTAAACCAACCATCTAGATTACTCAGCATTTGACTTTTAACGAGGGTAACAATCGCATTGTATAATTTGTTGATATTTAAACCTGCCTATTATATTAAAAAAAAGCTAAATTACGTTTACCGATAGATTTGTAAAACCAAGAGACACATCCACATAGTTTCCTACTGATATCCATTCGACACTGAATCATGCAAGCGCTAAACGTATAGTTGGAGTCCGTTAGTAACGATATCTCGTCCGGAAAAACGCATTTCCTCTGCTTTATCGTCAGCTGTCGAGCGCCTTCGGTGGTATACGTTTGTTTGCTGTTGAAAAATATTTTCGCTATCCTCCCGGTCCACAGGTGTTGCGGTAACGAGTCCACAATCAGCATGTCGTCTTTGCTGTGTATAAATACCTACCGCATCGTTGACGATACAATTACAGGGAGTTATTATAGAATAAATGTAAGTTCTTATTAATAGGCATCTCCATACGCGGAGGTATCAATGAAATGATTTCACAGTGATATACTTGAAGGGTGTGAAGAGTGTATCACTCCTTGTTCGCTATTTGAATCTATTTTTTTTAATGTAATTATGACAATACAGTTGCCAAATAAGCGTCGAATAAAGACATTTTTTTATCCATTAAAATAATGATTAAAACAAAATCCCAAAGCCATAGCATACCAAGAGTTGTATCTCCTCTACCCGATGAGTTTTATTTAAATACGATCAAGTGAACTTACAGCAGTTATAGGCATCGGCGTCAGTAAGGGGTATCGGGAGGTATATTTGCTACCCCATACAATTTTTGGGATAGCAAGGATATGGTTTAGACAAAATAAATTATAATCGATGTTAATTGTTTAAGCTTTTAATTGTTGATGTATATACTATATTCTAAGACCGGGGAGATACAAAATAATATATTCTGTGATAGTGTTATAGTAGTAATTATTTAATTATATATTTATGTTTTGAAAAATAGTAGTACAAATGTTTTCAAATAAACAGAAAGCAATTTTTTTGTAAATTATTTTTTTCGTTACCCCAAAATTTTGACTCTAGTGATACACCCTTGGCTATATGTAGCAGCTACACTAACTTTTTACACTCTTATTTTAGCCATCATTGAGCATGCTTCTTACCTTCAACGGGTTTTTAGTTACGTTGTCCATGTTAAACGTAATGGACAACTTGTTATCTGTCTCGAATACGTATTCTATGTCGGCCTTTGAATAATTTTCAGGGATCCTGTCGACCAGTAAATAAAATCAATTCAACGGTGCCAAAAACTCGTGTTATACTTGTGTACAGGTAATATATAAGTAGCATAAATGTATGCGTATTGCGAAAAATGTCAGCTGCAATGATAGGTCGAGTTATTTACATTACCATGGCCAATCCGGTATTACGTGTTTGGCGTTAAAACTGTAACAAAATCCGTATTCCGTGAACACCGGCTCAAACCCCAAACAACAGTTGTATGGTTGGCCTTTGAACGTGCAGTCGTATAGCAAGTCTTCACAATGATATACTACCTATATAGGTCAAGCAATTGCAGTAGGTAGTTTAATATACTTATAAAATAGGTAAACCAGCCAATCACCAGTAAATTTTATTAATATAAAGCGAAATATTACTTGATAAGCCAAGTCTTTAAACTTATCCTTTGGTAGCCAATCGTATTCCGAAAATTGTTTAAACTTTTGAACATTATCGTACGAGAACGACGCTACTTCGTTAACAAATTTTAAAAATATCTTCACGCGGTCATTTTCTGTATTATTGTTGTACACACTATATAAAGTAATATAATATTATGCCATTTAAAATTATATCATACAAAAATTATGGAAATTAATTTAATCGTAGGTACCTAGAAAATGCGAATTAATAACGAAATTAATAATAATTTGTAGTCTAAATGATTATACAACAATTTATCAAAACTCGTTTATAATATTCGTTTATTCGTAGTCTCAAATGCTAAAGTGTTCATCTATTTTCTATAGAATTCAACTTTTTGCAATGCAGAACAATTCAAATAAATAATAATTACGTATAGCCATATATAGGATTAGACATACTGAACTATTGTATTTTTTCAAATGTAAATTTAATTTCATCGCATACAGCACACGTGCAAGATTATATAGCATTGTGTACTGTATTTAGAATTATTTTTTCATTATGATTGACTATTGTTAGTCTCAAAGTAATAAAAAAAAAAGAAAAAAATATCGAGTTGGATGATTTGTAACAATTAACAATCATTAACCACATTATATTCATCGGCGGTACATATAAATCAATGATGTGTCCTTGTATAATTATTAATCAGATAAAATATATGCATTTATATATGACATAATAATATACAGTCATGGAAACATTACATGTCTGTGTTCTTAATAAAAAAAAGTACCTGTTTAATATTTACAGTAGAAATTAGAATTTCTCAATTTTTAAAATAAAAAAAATTATTCACCTCGTGACGTAATCCCATACTTTTTCTTCGGAAGTTGGTTGTTTAGGACATACCGTTATAGCTGGAAACTGTACGTCCCAACTGTGGAAATCCGTATCTAAGCCGGTGATGGTCGGACTTGTTTGAAACTTCTCCCAGAGCGATATTATTATGATAGAAGTGACAACGATACCCACGGACAAGAAACTAAACCACATGAACCTATAATATATGAAATATTGAAATAGGTACATCATATATTTGTCTTAATATTTCTTTTTGAAATATTATACTTTTATTATTTGTCAGCAATTTTTCGTTGTTGTAAAGAGTCTATATAGTATGCATAATATATATATAATGCGTAGGTTATAATTGTTTGTATTGTAGATTGAGTTGATGGAAATTTCCGATACGAGTGTTATATGTATTTATAGAGTTTGAAAACATACCATGTAAGTGGTACATGAGGGTGCAAATATGCAACTACCCCCCACCAGGTATTATTGGGGGAGGGGTACTTTTTCTTCTACCAACACCAGAAAACAGGGTGCGAGGTGTTAAGGGAAAAATGTATGGCTCACGAATGTAAATATATATATTACGATGCAATTTTGTTTTATCGATGCCAATTTTTTAAATTTGCATTCATATTTGTAAATTATTTAGTTGGTGTACCCCCAAGTATGTTAGCCAAGTGTCACCTATGGGCTGTTGCGTTAGGTTTACCTAACCACGAATCGGAATTTCGTTGTCAAATATGTAGTAGGTATAGGTACTCATAAATATTATACTAGGATGAATATAACATATTAGTATATATCCTTATATATAAGGTGGTTCACCAAGCATGCTTACCCCTTTTTTCTTATATAATGCAGTTATTCAAATTCTAATTTTTGTAATTTCTAAATATACCCACCGAAGTCCATATTTTAAAATTCTTGAAATTTTTTTTTTTTACTATTTAAGGAGTGTCATGTTAAGTTACAAAATTCTGTTTTTTAAATGAGAATCCTATTTTTCTATACTATAAATCATTTAGCGGATACATTTTCTGAAAAATTTTACGTAACAGAATCAAAATTCGAACGAGTAATATTTGAATTATTTAACTTTGTGCACTAATAATAATATAAAGCTCATGATAATAACAGACGATATGGTGATTTAAAAATATTTAATAATTTATAAAAAAAAAGTCCAAGTTTAATAAATACTAGATCCATCTATTTTGATCAATCTTATATTTTCGTAAAACCATTTTTAAGGAATATAATCCTTAGTATAAACATTTTAAAAACCGATGAACTACTTGCTCAAATTTTAAATTAGTTACCTTCATCTACGTTTTCAAAAAAAATATCTACTAAATAGTTTACTCTAAAAAAGGTACCTAACCAAATAAAGAGCAGAAGTTTTTATCGACATAGAATACTTTTTAAATAAAACAAAAAAAAATCAAAAATTTAAAAATATCGTTTTTGAGTAGATACCCATATGGCTCTATCATATTAAAAATCTAAAAATAAGAATTCGTAAAAATTCATTATTGAAGGAAAAACGAAGCTATATGCATGCTTGGCGAATCTATCTGTAATTATGCATTTATACACATCGGATATTTTCTTCTCAGCTTTCGGTTACAAAACATCAAAACGAGTATAAAATTAATCAAATTATATTCTAAGTACCTCTCGTGAAGTGGTCGATCGCTTTGTGCTATGTATCTTACACCGTGTAAGGTGCTGTGGTTGAAAAATTCGTTGAACTGGAGACGCATGCTGGTCTTCAGTAGTTTTGTTTTCGACGTGTTGGGTTTTTCCGTGCTACTTAGACCGTCAAACATTTTTAATATTGTTTCTCCAATGGTTTGCTTGATATTGCGACCACAGAATAAGAAATATAGAATATGATTTTAACGTTCGAGCGTGTCGACTGTGTCCAGCACGTAATGGTCAATAGGTATAACGACAGTGAAAACGTGAACAAGTTATCTCTGCTGTCGATCATCAGCAGGCGTGTACGAAATATACACTCAAATTATTGGCGTCGGACAACGGTGTACCTACACAATACTTTGTTATTGATTTATTTTGGATATAATTATAAGTTTGACATAGATAAAAATATAATTGTTATGGCTATGACATAACCAAATCATAACATATTATAAATTATAGGCTATACCTCCTAGTTTACCTTAAATAGTTAACTATAACGGCATTGAAAATGTACCACGGTAAAAAAAAGATAAATATAATAATATTGTATTAATTGATCTAAGATATAACTGTAGTGACTTAAAAAAAAAAATAACACAAAAAAAAATTCTCATTATTAAAGGAGGCTTGTTAGATTTGAATACTGCGTAGCTGCAGTCTATCATACCTCAGAATTTGGATCAAGATTATATGATATATTATTTGATATTTTGCAATTTAGACAGACGTAATAATATTACAACAGTTATCTATTTATTTGGACAATTACGATATAACACATGTGGGTTACTATATTTTACTCACTTTTTTTTTTTTTTTGTAGCAATGCTGCTGTTATTAACTAGTACGATAATCGTCTTCACACGAGTTACTAAAAATTACAGCTATATAAATTAATATACATATATTATTCGTAGGGTTAGGTTGTTTATGATTTCCGCATGTTTTTTCTTTTAGCGACGGACATTACAGACCTAATTCTAAATCCATTTGGTATGACGTAGAAGTAGTTATATCAAATTTTATTTTTTAGGCATTGTTTTGTTTTTTTAAAAATAAAACATTATTTTAACGTGATTTTTCTTAAATTTATGATGTCAAAGAACATTTTTAAAAATGCAATTTTTGTATTAGATTTACTTTGTACGTGTTTACGCTACACAAGAGTACCATTTATGTTTTTACATTCATGAATATTGTTGGTGTCACAAAGTTACAGCTCCTGTGAATATGAATTGTTTAGTTTCTATTTATAATCAATTATATTTTGTATCGTTTAGTAAATTTTGAATGAATAATGACTACAATACGATTTTTAACGCTTTTATAAAATGTCATATTTGATTGTTTTAAGGACATACTTTGTTATTTTTTGGACATATTTGCATGCATATTTTTAGAGTTTTTATGGCCAAGTTTTAGAAACCTACCGAAGTAAGTATGGTTACAACTGTATAGGGGATTTATTGATATTTATACATAAATATTATTCTATAATTATATATGCGTTTAAAACTAAATGATTGTTGTTTATCGAAAAGCAAATCATAATAATGTTTAATACAGTTGAAAATGCTTGATAAAACATACGTTATAAATATACTTTTTGTAATTAATGATAATATAATATTTGTTTATTAATTCAGTGGGAAAAAAATGAAAGCAGTATAATATTTTGTCGATTAATTTATAGCTACATTTTCTAAACATTTTAATATTATACAGTTGTATATTATTAACATACGTCACTGTATATATTATATGAGCCTTCTTCACGTTCACTCGTTATTCCTGTCTCCAATCCCTTCGCTCTATAATTAGACGCACTCCCCCACCGCAAAACGCGTCAACGCCAGTCCTTGGACGTATATGAAAACAAATATAGAATTTTTTTTAATTTGTTTATTTTTCCGTCTTTTTTTCCGTGATTGTTTTTACACACGTAAAGGTTGATATTTATGATTTTGTGTGCGGTTTGGCAAAAGGCGACTTTAACGACGGAGGCGTAAGTGCGTACTGCATCTATACACACGCAGTATATATATATATATATATATGTGTGTATATTATATACGGGGATTTTTTTTCGCTTTTCAAATCGTAATATATATTTTTCTTCTCGTCGTTTTCGGCGGCATCGGTGAAAGGGACGCCGCGGGCGTGTATATTATAGTACATATTATACGGCAGTGTGAGTCGTGTGTTCCAAAATTAAACTTCAGCCATACTGATCGCCGACAGGGCGGCGTTTGTGTCTAGAGCGTAGGTACGCGGTTTAGTGTACACCGCGCCGTCATCTCGTCGCGCTGCTGTTATTCGACTGCGCTGCGCCCGCGAATCAGCATGACGACGGCGGCGCAATGTTTTCGTCGTTAAAGTTTTCCACGCTCCGGCCGAAGAAACACGCGTCCCCGAAGCTGCAGAGCGCGCAGCACCGGAAGTCCGCGAGCAAATGTAAGGAGCCTACAGCACGTGAGCGACATTGTATTGTATAATATACGTTCGAATATAATATGTATTGCATTATATATTATGCATTGTTATCGTTATATAATACACAACATATCGCATTACAGTCGGGCGCGGACCTAGAAATGAGAAAATGGGTGGGAGCTGTAGATGTATAGGCGTCAAGTTCGAGTTTTTATAGTGAATATAAATTCATCGTACACGCGTATTTTATAATGACAAACTTTAATTGCAAAATTAACTTTTATTGTATAATTACGTTTAAGCAAGAGTGATGTAAAACGTTTAAACAGTTGAAAGAAAGTATACGGTTTAATAGCGACACGATCAAATCTCGACCGACGACTGCCGACCTCCAACGAGTCTATATGCACGTCGGGACGTCACGATCTTTTTGTTCAAATCAACCGTTACGGTTAAGGACTTCTATCACGATTATCGATCTGCACTTCTAAATGTCAATAAGATATAAAATACATTATGTTATATATGCAGATAGTGTATTGCTCTTCTTTACATTAGTTAATAAACTGAAAATTAAGGTAATCTTTGAAGTATTGTATGTCCTTAAGAGAGGAGATTCAGCCCCCTAGTCCCCCTTGTATCCACGCCTGAGTACAGGGGCGTAAATAGAAATTTGTTCTGCGGGTGGATAGACAAATATTTTTGCACACAAAATACTTTACATTTTCACTGTGTTTCCAAGTAGAAAGGTAGCTGGAAATACTGTTTTTTTTTTTTTATCAAATATCAAAAGTTCTAGGAAGGAGGGGGAATATATCCTACTCATTTCCCCCCTTAATTGCGCTTCTGCGTCATTATTATATTATGAGTGGTCGTCGGCGAATTCACGATGATCGTGTGCTCGTAATTATTATTCTTTTTAGGGTTGCTGGACAAAGTGTGTTCGACCCAGAAGAGCGAAGACAAGCGAATGGTGTCCAAGCATACAATCTACGAGTCCAGCAACTACTGCGATGATCAATGTACGGGTGGTATATCTGTATATTATTACATAATATATATATTATATCAAGATTATGTTGTTTATATTATGAATCCCGAGGAGGGCGTAATGAAGAAAACTGAATATAATAGATATAATATACTTGCAGTAAACGATAAACAATAGAGAACACATAAATTAACTTAAAAGCATAATATATACGCACTCCATACACGCATTATCGTCGTAAAAGTCTAAATTATTTAATATTATGTAGCTCAGTATTATAATCGGTTACTATATTAAATTATTATTAATGGAGCTTTGCGTGGGTAGTGACGCATAGAACTATATAATATAGGTGCTACATAAATATTAAAATATTACGATTATGACGAAAGAGCATTTTCAAACACATAGTATAGTCAGAGGTACTTTATAATAATTTATAGTAATACGCATTTAACACGTGAGAACTGTCTATGAAAGTGAAAAAGTAAAAAGTCGTATGGATTCCAATGAATTATTATGAATTAAGAAGTGCGAGGTCATATGAAAAATGAATACTTTGAACTTAACCGATTTAGGATATCTACTAAAAAAGGGAAGACAATTTATCTACAACTTTGTTTTTATAAGACCCAAATTTCTTTTAAGTCGAATATAGACATTAGCGCAACTAGAGGGGTGCAAAAGAGTGTTTATCACACCTTGGTTTTTTAAGTTTAACTATTATTACTTTAGTTAAATACTATCAATTAAAAGTATTTTGATCATAAGTCATAAATCATAATATTATTACTGGTATAAACTCTTACGGTTTTTATATTAAGGTTTTATTGGCCAAATTTAAATTTAAATTAATAAAAAGAGTAATATATTTATTTTATTTTATTCATTAATACGAAGTGTGTTAAAACGTGTATAAAAAGTTTTAATGTATTGATTACTGTATATGTTTGTAACATTATAAGATCGTGTAGTTTTATTAATAGGGGATGTGGGGGATAAAGCTTCCCTCCCTCACTGTTCTATGAGGCGTTTACAATTTTAGCCCCCTTGCACATTTTAGAGGTCTAGTTGAGCCTATGAGCACACAAATAGTATTATTGCGATACCCGAATTTGTATTTTAGTGTATACGGTTTTAGTTTTTATTTTCAGATCAGTATGTGAAGCATAAAATCATTGACGTGTTCATCGAACGGGAAGACGGTAGTCTCGGGATAGTGCTGCGTGGTGGTGCACATCCGGATCCTGACATGTGCAAGCCGTTGACCGTGACGCACGTCAGACCCGATGGACCTGCCGACAGGTTGGTGTTGAAACTTAAATAGAGTCCAGATTTTTGTTCGAAAAATTTTAATTGATGAACAATAATTAATATAACTCATCACAATTCGTGATAATAAAAAATGTTATCATGTGACCAGGGCTTGGTAGATATCGGGGCTATAATGTGTATAATGTTTTTGGTGTGCCAAAATTCAGTGGCATGTTATGCGTTACTTTGGGGGCATCGATGACACTCTGATTTTACCAATGAATTTGAATGACTGGATGAATATAATATGAAAACGATTCGTTCTAGCCAATGATTAACTTAATATTATTGATAAAAATTAATAAACAGTTTGGTAATAACAAACTAACCAATTATTAAAAATTAAATCCAACATGTGTAATAAACGTTAACCAGCAGGGCTCGACAATAATACTGTACCCTACTATGTGCCTACCTATAACTGTGGTGGGGCCACATGTGATTTTTGACATCTACATACTAGTTGTTGTCCTCTCTCACACTACCTATAGCATTAACTTAAATTACCTTTTTTGTCTCATGATCTTATCTTTTCCTACATTAATGCTTTTTCTTACAATAACGTCATCATAACAATAGCAGTTGTTCTTAATTCTATCCTTCAGATTGGTTTAAAAATTTAACTGTATGTGCTTGACTAATGATATGTCCGTTTCTATTATTAATATTAAAATTATTTGTTTATATTTATTGTTGTTACCATTATTATTACTTTTTTCTCGTGCGTTTCGTGAAAAAAATCGTCAACCAGCGTAAATAATTGTTTAATAATTCATTTTTTTTCCGCCCAAATATAAACTCCTACATATATAACCTTTTTACCTGAAAAAAATAAGGTAATCCTATACTCTAATAGTTTATTTAAATACACAATTTTGGAATTGAAAAGCTCAAAAAACTAAAAATGATAACTTGAATATAATAAATATAAAAATATATTTTTATCATAAAATACAAACACTAAAATAGAACTTGTTTATGCGTTGTGTATTATGACAACACTATGATGATTCTCGAAAATATATGAAACTAACGATCTCTTCCTTTCTGCCAAAAAGATAGAATGCTTATGTAACGCGTCCATATCGACACTCGCAGTTGATGTTAGATCAGCAATATTATGGTATAGAATATTGTCGAATATCGATGAGACATGATAATTTAGTTCGTATCGCCAATTTCCAAACAAATTGCCGTTTATTATTATTGTTGATATTGTAGTCTGTTCGTAACTGTCTCGTTGTTAAGTGTATTGTTTGAGTTTAGTCCGTTAGCCTTTTGAGTGTATCATTGTGCTGTGCCATAAAGTTAGTCACTCATATTATAGTCGTACATTAAAGACGGTGACACAATTTTTTTTAAGCAACAATTGAAATGGAATTCATGTGTACAGTCAGAATGGTATAAAGCTATAAATAGTTGATAAATACAAATTTTTTTACAGTATACTGTAAAAAGTGGCCAAAACACTTGGCGTTGTATTAATAATAAGTGTAAAAGTAAAACTTACACAAATAATACCGAGGACGAAATTATTGAAAAAAATGTAGTTCTGATTCACAAGCACGAGAAAGATGCTACATTGAATCGCCAAGAAGTAAATAATTTACTGAAAAGGAAAGTAAGTGAAGGCAATATTGTAGAAAAACTTTCTAAGTTTATTTTAACTGAAATTAAAAATTTTAGTAACGAAAATAATTTAATACAACTGATCTTAATTATATTAGACGAAATGTGTATAATACACGTAAATCTATTTTGCCATTATTGCCTTAAAGTATTGACGAAGTTCATGATACAATAAATTTAATGGATATAAAAACAAGTCGCTTTGAACAATTTGTTTTATCAAATGATTAAAATATCCATATTATAATATTTTTTTGTATAGAAAATTTAAAATTTGTCTGTTCTAACGAAAAAATATTATTAGACGGTACATTTAATTATTGTACAAAATATTTTAGGTTTTAAGTTATTTACTATTCATGGTTTTAAGAATCAAAATTATATACCACTATTAGTTTTTGTTTTAATTTCTGACAAAAACAGCCATACATACAGCACAATATTTTTAAAAATTAACGAAATTTGTTTGCAAAATAATTTACGGTTCCAACCAGTTACAACTGTGGTGGAATTTGAAGTTGTTATTCATAATGCAATTAAAAGTATTTGGCCAATAGTGCAAATTTGTGGTTGTAATTTTCATTTGTGCCAAAACTGGTACAGAAAAATCCAGCAATTAGGTCTAAAGAATCATTACAATAATGATGAATCTGTAATTGGAAAATTTTTAGTTCACACATTTGGTTTACCATTTTTATACGATACTAACGATATTGAAGATTGCTTTGTATTCGATTTGTTTGAAAATATGTCATCTGATGATAAGGTCCAACAATATTGTGATTATTTATATGGAAATTATATTTTTTTGTATTCAATATTTCCTCCAAAATTGTGGTCTTCTAATGGGACTACTAATGCGTGTGAATTTTTTCATTCAAGATATAATAATAGTTTTTATCATCATCATTCGAATCTCCCATTTGTTTATGAAAGTTTTGAAATATGTATAGACCGAAACATATATTAAAATTAAAAGCAGTCATATGACACAACGTAGACAGACAAAAACAATTTCGAATATGAATTTATAATTATACAAAAAATTTAATTTACAGGAAGAGAAATTTCACGTTTAGAGTTTATCTCCAAAGTATATGCGATAAAAATAAACGTAAATAAATTTGACTATATTGTTTTATTAAATTTTTTTTCAAACAATTTTTGATTTATTTTAATATAATAAATTATTATTTAAGTTTTTATTTATATAAATGACTGAATTGATTTTTGTATAATATGCATTGCAAGACTGATATTTTATTTTTAATATTGAAAATTCAAAATACGAAGATATATTTTTTAAATTTGAACTTTTGGTTAATGATTTATTTTAATAAGATTATTAATTATATATTTATATCAATAATTCGTATTTATAAAGTTGAATTGATTTTTTTTATTATTTATGATAAATAAACGATTTAAACTGGAGAATATTATTAAATTTTATATATAAATTTCACTTTTTAAAAATTAATTTAATTTTTTTTTTAAAAATTATTATTTTATCATTATTTGTAGGAGTTAACATTATGTCTATGTAGGAGATTACTTATATTTGTAGGAGTTTACCATTCCCATTTTTTCCGACTGGCCGTAGATTGTGTTGACTGTCCCATATAAACACACGGGGTTTTATGCGGGGTACAATCAATAATAATCGTATAAAATTGGTCTGCGACTTTTCAACCTAAAGTAGGTATTATTTGACAGATTTGTATCACGACTAATTTACTATACAACCAATTGATATAAACTCGCCATATACGATGGCTCAATATTGCCTTTAAGCCGGCCCGCACATAATACCTACCTCTATTATTCTGTCACCATATATATATAATATTTTTAAACATAAACGTTTTTAATAAAAATATTAATATAAAGAAATATACTTTTTTTATATTTTTACAAGAAATATACAATCTATATATTTAAGCACAATAAGTATATGTAAGATGAGAATAAAAAAAAAACACGAGGTTGCGTGAATAAGGGCCACCCATTAGTAGCACTTAGTTTGAAAGTTACGTTGTTATAGGATTAAGTTAAATGATCTCTACACCATTTTCTTTTAACGACGGGGATTTCCAGGAAGTGACGGGATGTGTAATCTTTTTACTAGAGGATTTTCATAGTTTTCTAATTTAGTATAAAAACGTTTATAGAAGTCAGCAGCTTTTTTTTTACTGTTTTTACACCTAGGTCTTTATGTAGAGTAAGGTTTGAGATATAGGGTGGAGCATTGGTGATTTTCCGCAGTGTAATATTTTGGAATGCCTGAGTTTTATTTAGATTTGATTTTTGCGCGGAACCCATAATTGGATTCCATACGTCCACATGGGTTTCAGAAGAGATTTATATAGGATTGAGAACTTATTTTTGAGAATAATACTTTTAAAGATCAGGATCGGATATTAATCTTTTTTTCTTATATAATTTTGCCAAGTGTCTTTTATCAAGGTTTAGACCTAAGTATTTAACCGTATCAAGAGAAAGGATAGGTAGATTATTAACAGTTATGTTAGGACAAAGTTCGTGTCTTAGGGTAAACGTCGTATGAACGGATTTGTTATTATTTAGTTTAATTCGCCATTTAGTGTACCATTCGGAGAGTAAGTATAGATGAAATTGTAAATTTTTCAAAGCAATCACAGGATCATTATGTACTGATAAAATGACTTTGTCGTCGGCATAATCAGCAACAAAAGTATTTTGTGAAGAGGGTTGATCAGCAGCATAAATATTAAATAATATAGTAGAAAAAATACCTCCTTGAGGAACTTCAGCAATAATTAAGGCTATATTTGAAGTGGAGAAACTTTGGCGTATTTGGAAATGTTGGTCAGTAAAATATGATTCCATTAGTAGAAATAGTGAAGAAAGAAGAAATTTACGGAGTTTGAACAGAAGACCTTCATGCTAGACTCTGTCGAAAGCCTGGGAGATGTCTAAAACGAAACAAGTACAATAGCATTTATTTTCAATTGACATAAAGACTGCATCAGTTACTCTATGGGCCTGGTGTATGGTGCCATGTTTGACTCCAAAACCAAATTGTGAAGATGGAGGTACATTGTTAGATGTTATGTGTAGATAAATACGTTTGAGGATGAGTCTTTCGCAAATTTTTAAGTAGTATGGTAATAGACTAATAGGTCTATAAGATGTTGGGAGATCAGGAGATTTATTCGGCTTAGCAAACATTATTATTTGTGAAAACTTCTAAAGAGTGGAGAAGTATAAAATTCTTAAAATAGCACTGTAGATATAAGTAAGAAGTATAAAAGCTTCATTTGGTAGACAGTTAGCAACATTAGCTGTAATCAAATTGAATCCTGGGGATTTATTAAGAAATATACTAAATAGGAAATTTAAATGCTAGTATTTCATTTATATAATAACTATAGTAACAATGAGCATAATAATATGTAAGTACAAATACAATATATATGCCTAATGTTGCTAATTGCTAGATTAAAAAGTTTTTAAAGTAACGTTTTTACTAAAAACTTTATATTCTACATCAGCGTTTCTCCATAGGGTTGTGAACAATTTTGAATGAGTCGCCAAATAATTAAGTCGTTGATATAAAACAGAATAATAAAATGTAATTAATAGGTATTATTTTATTTTTATATATTTAAATGCGAATCGGGTATTGAACAATTGCATCTAAAGAATAATATAAAAAGTAAACTTATAATAGTAATTATAACAGTAAAATATAATGGAAACAGTTAATATAATTTCAAAAACAAAATATTTAGGTCAATGATCAACATTATTAAAGTTCAAAGAACGCATATAGCTTTGACTAAGTGATCGTTAATTAATTAATTGGATCGTAAGGGAGGAATGGCTCTCGTGGTCTTAATATGAATGTTTGGCATCCTTTAACATATTCGTTCAAGGAGTCTGGATGAGTCAACCTTCTCATGAATATTGTATTATGATTTATTTTAATATGAGTAATACGAGTAAAAATAAATTAATAATAATAAATGACGAGTAATAGTTTCTTTAGGTTATGGTAATTGAAAAAAATAATGGGTATGAGAATGGATCGTCCCCATTAGCGCAACTAAGGATGGGGGGGGGGTGCAAAAAAGATGTTTAGCTTCCCCTAGTTCAAATTTAGCAACCATTATTTTTTTAGGTCCAACTATTATTATTTTTAGTGAAATACCACCAATTCCATATTTTTAAATTATGATATATTTATCGAAAACAAATTAAAACTATTTTGGTCATAAGTCATAATATTAATTTGTTTTAAATTAAAGCGAATACTTATTATATTTATTTTGTTTTTATAATTTATATGAAGTGTATTAAATTTCCTAAAAAAAGTTTAAAAGTATTGATTATTGATGGTTTGTAACTCGTATGATCGTGTAATTTTGGTAGTTGATGGTTTGGAGGGGCTTTGCCTCCATGACTCTATGAAGCATTTACAATTCCAGCACTCCACGTTTAAGAAGTCTGATTGTATCTATGGTCGCCCCTCATTGTACATCATTTTCAAAAATGTCACGTGCAAAATTGGGTAAATATCTTGGGTCGTCGACACAAAGGTTGAGAACCACTATCCGCTGCTGTACATAATAGTATAGTGTATTTTATGATTACAGATTAGGTTATTAAATAGGTAAATATCAAATATTAAACATTTATAATAATGCATTGATTTATTTTTAGAGAAGGCACAATTAAGATCGGTGATCATTTATTAGCTGTCGACGGTGTTTCATTGAATGGCTTGATATTGGCCGACGCTGATGCGGCACTCAGACAATCAGACGGAGCATGCCGATTGACCGTGCGATATCAAGTATCAGTGGCGGATCGAGTCGGTAACACCACTTGCCCAATACTGGTTGAAGTCGAAAGTCCGAGACCACATCAATTAGGTTTAACTTTGACAAATACGATCAATAATAGCGCGGTCGTAGTCGATCACGTGAAACCTGGTAGCATTGCTGAACGGTAAGTCCGCTTATGACCCGCGTATATTATACCATTATATATAGTGCTTGAACTGGGAAAAAATTAGAATATCGTAAAAAGTCAATGTAAGAGCACAGATAATGTGACTTGACTTCAAGTCTTAATATAGGTCGATTCGCTTTAAATACTGAAGCTAATAACAACACATGAGATTGGTTCTGCTGTACGGTGTACGGGGGGCAGGGAGAGAAAACAAATAGCGCGCTGACATCCACTTAGACATGGATGATTATGTACTGTTATTGTGAGTTTTAATATGTCAACTTTTTTATTGTTGTTTACCCACATCTCTATTGTTCGCTAATGATGGGAAACTGAATAAAAGCAGAAATGGAATGAAATTTCAATAAAAAAAAAGCTGAGAGTGCTTAATCCTTTTATATTTTCAGTTAATCTTATGATGAAACGATGAGCATCTTAAGAACTAATTAATAGCAAATCTTAACGCTTCTCCCCGCCAAATTTTGCCTATGGGGTAGTCCACTTTTCCCTCAAAAACACAATATATTTTTGACAAAGCATTACCATGATTTAAAATTATATTTTGCCGAAGGTGCGGTGCTATATTCCCGGGTGACCAGATAGTAGCCGTCAATGACACGAGGGTGGCCGGGCTAAGGACAGCTGCTAGTGACGTATACAAACTGCTACGAACGTGTGGAGGAGCGCAATCCACTCTCAGACTAGAAATAATACCGGCATTCACCACAGACTTAATACATGCCGAATGTAAGTTCGAATATGTTGTTATATTCAAAAATCGAGTAAACCACTATATACACGTTATATAAGTGGTTCTAAAACGTTTTAAATCATGGCTCAACAAACAAAAATAGAAATTCATTTTTCCAACTAAAAATTAAGTTGTATCTAGATTATCAGCGTAATAATAAATGCAATAAAAATAAAGCTCTCGAGCTAGAAAGGGATGGAATTGCCTTCAGCCCATCCTCTTCAAATATATAACACTGGTAGGTAGTGATAATTATATAACACTAACTGTCTTACCCGATGTTGTCCGTGCCAAAGATTTGTTTTCTTTTATATATAATTTTAAAAATATATTTGTAAAAAAAGTGTATGCCATATTTCTACCAAATATAATAGTAATATATAATATGTAACCAGTGGTAACCATTTAAATAAACAACAAAAATATTCTTTTTTCGTGAGTTCAAAACAAAATTATATGTGAGCTACCCTTTAGTTACCTATTGGCGTTAAAAAAAAATAAGCTATACATACCCTCCAAATCTCAAGGAATTTATTGATATACCTTTAATTGAAAACGATCTAGTAATTTTTGAGTCTATTAACTTCTAATAAACCAATATCCAATTTTATTTTTACATTTATTAACCCATGACAACCAATGATAAAAAAAAAATTTCGATATCCATCGTGAATCTCAAAATTCTCAAGTGAGCACCTCTTTAAAATTCGAATTTTAGAAAATCCTTTTTTAGTGCACTCTTACATAGTGGTGCGAAGGAAATGTTAAGTCTTCAGCTATCATATAGTTTAGAGGCTCTACGTTGATCAGTCAGTCAGAACACGTTCGATTATATAATATAGATTATACCTATTACATACACGTTTACAGATTGTTCATCGTATGATTCGCGTCAGCATTTGTATTCCGTGTACGAAGATCCCGTCGATCCAGTGGTTTGGGAACCAATGGAAACACGTAAGATTATAATATAATATTCTCGTACATAGACGTTGTAGTCTGATCACTATAACATAGTTTAAGTTTAAATATTTTAAATTTGAATAACAGTGCATTGGTTTGTGCACAGATAACGTGGTACGAGTGGATTACACTATATTGACTTTGGTGGCCGACGAAAACGGTCAGTTCGGAATGGACATTCGATCGAATAACTTGGCACTCGTTGTTTGTTACATCGAACCGGGAGGACCCACTGACAGGTTGCGCTTTTATATAATATGTCCTTTTTTTCGTTACTTTTCCGCTTGAGGAATTTTGTTTTTTCTCGCTATAGAACCGGTTGCGTACAAGTGGGCGATCGCATATTATCCGTGAACGGGTGCAAGAGCACCAGTTTCGTGCCTTTATTCCAGCAACCACTGCACGATTTTTTAGGGCCCGAAGTGAAAAATGCCTGCATCAAGGTGGAGTTTGATATAACAGATTTCGTAGTTCCCACGTCGGGAGAATTCACAGTGAAACTGCTGAAAAACGACTACAGAAGTCTTGGAATCACGATAACAGGTATCTTAACCGTAAACATTATTACTGCGTATATAATAATTACTAAGTGTAGGTACAAGTACAGTGCATAATATTATATAACGATTGTTCTATTTTCGCGTTAATTGTGTTATATTATACGGACATTTATAATATAATATTTATCATATCGCATTGATCGGTACTTAAGTATATTACTTGTTTAGACGATGGCAACGGGCAAGTGTGTATTTCGGAAATCATACCTGGTTCCATAGCTCATCGGTCGGGTACATTAAAAATTGGCGACACATTGTTAGCTGTGAATAATAAATCGCTGAATGATTGCACTAAACAAGAAGCAAGTAGTATACTCCAAGAAGCCGGAGACGTGGTGACGCTACGAGTGCGGACTGCCAATATGGCGATAGGTAATGCACTTATAAATAGATACACACTAATAAGATGATACAATAATAAAATTTTATAGTTATACATTATTATTGCCATTATTTTTATTTAGACAACTTTGATTTTGATATAAAAAATATTAAAATGTCTTCGGAAAAAAATTATTTTCAACACTTTTCAAACAAAATTACTTTTATGAAACGAAAAATATCCACAAGTTAATAAAAATTATCATATTTAAATTAATTAAATTTTTGATTATATATATAGATTATTTAGATAAAAGATTTAATATAAAAATGTTTTTTTTTAAAACTGTAAGGATTGATTTATTTTTATTTATATCTAGTTAGATATTCACTTTCAATGAAATTTATTTTTAATTTGATATATTTATGTTATTGGGTAAATATTAAGAAAAATGTTATTCCATATACGTAAGCTCAAACAAAAATTAAAATAATGAAAGTTAGTATATCTGAGCATTTTAGTTCCTATTTTATTAATTCTATTAATTGTTTTAATATACTTATATACTATGTTTTGGCACTGTTAGACTAAAAACATTATTCTAAATTAAGCGTGCTATTTAATATTAATCATCAGTTTGGGGTTTGTAATTTAATTAATGTTTTTAAATAATATATTTATCACATGGAAGAATTTCTCTTCGTTTAAGCGAACATCGTACCCACAAGCGTTGTCTTCGTCTTACACACGTACGACATAACAAATTGTGGTTCACCAGTTTCAATAGTGTGCTGTAAGTTTTGATATCAGAGTGAATTGACCTATTATACAATTCAAAGGTAAGATTATTATTTAGGGCCCCGCGTAGGCTTTTATTGATATTATAATGTTTAAATAAGTTATAATCATTTTAAAATGCACAGTTTCAAAAAGGTCATAATTTACTTAAAAATAATATAAATAAAAGCCTGCGTGGGGCCCTAGATAATAATTTTATCTTTAAATTTTATAATAGATTAATTTACTCTAATATCAAAACTATCAGCACATTATTGAAACTGGTGAACGAAAATTTGCTATGTCGTACGTGTGTAAGACGGAGATAACACATGCAGGTACGACGGCCTCTTAACAAATTAGATTTTTCTTAATATTTTAATACATTTTTAATTTATCATAAATTAAAATATTTTTTTTTTATTTTTGTTTACATTAATTATAATTTATTATCGAGGAATTAAAAGTTGTACTTAAGAAAACAAATCTTTTTTTGTATTTATTATGTTTCAAAATCACTGTCTTAATATTATTTTATTCATTAAAGATTAAAATGAAACGACATTTAATATGGATAAAGCACGTACAATACAAAAAATTTATAAAGACAAATTTTTATGTCTTCGGACAAATGGAAAATATAACTAATATGAAACAAAATTAAAATAGTCAAATTAAAATCGTAAATCAACCTTTATTTGAGTTTAAAAGTAAATTTTTCAGAATTATACTTTTAACTAGCAATATATTTTTTATTATTTAGTTTATATATTTGATTATTATTTTATTTTTTATGATAAGTAAATGTATGAAACATTTGGTATTGGTGCAAGAGAGATACAATGTAGGAAGAGCTAAAATTATATAACCATTTCGTTTTTACAAGTTAATTTTAAAACTTGTAAACTGGGTAAACTGGGCTCAAATTAATTTTTATTGTTAAAAATTTTTTAATATAATTTTGAGACGAAAGTTAGTAATTTCTATTACCTTCAAAACATGTTTTGCTTTTTTCATTTCATTAGATAGGTAATTAATTAAATTCTTAGTATGGTAGGTACGTCATACTCAATATAGATCACATGATGTGCAATTTATTTTTTATATATTTACCAAATTATTTGTTTTTAAATAATTCGGTATATCTATTACCAATGAGTATTTAAATATTATAAAAAATTGTAATTGAGTATATTAAATATAATTATTTGATTTGGTTTATTAGATGATTATGAAAACGAAGATGATTTGGTTCAGTACACAGTAGAACTATACAAAAAAGGAGAACCTTTGGGTATTACCATTACAGGTTCAGAAGATTCCCGATTACCAATTTCTATACAAGAATTATCACCAGGTATTAAAAATTCCTAAAATATATAGTTATAGATTACATAGTTTTTTTTTTTTTTTAATTAGGTAGATATTTTGTTTTGTTGTCTTTCGTGCAAATTTCCCAAAAAGCGAAATCAAAGTTAAACTTAAATTGAGCGGATTTTAATCATGAAATAATATTGAGTTAAAGTTTAATGTTCATAATTGGCAACAAATTGAATTACATTTAAAAAGTATTCTATACAATTTTAACTTGTTGAGCTGTTTAATTTATTAAATGTTGTACGCGATTGATTAAACAGAACATTGCGTGGTACCTACGTTATATCCAATAATAGGTATAGCCAGTAGGCATATTACGTTTTATAGTTACACGGCAAACGGTGACGTACAATTCAACAGAATCGCTATAAAAACTGGAATCGTTAATGTATAAGTTACGGTTGTTATATACCTACATACACTATCATACACGCAAACTATAAAACTTATAAAAATAACAATAACATAAATATTACAGTACATACCTGTACAGTTGTTATATTTTTTGATTTTATCGAAGATATTAACTGCACGTTTTTTAAACGAAATAATAACATAGAATTATAGATAATAATATGCAAAGTATATTTTATTTTTATTTCAATACACAGGGTGGTTCGCACAAAGCATGCTCGCCCCACTTTCTCTTCTTAAATAATGCATAGTTATTCGAAATTTAATTTTTGGAATTTTTAAATAAACTTAAAAACCGTACATCCTAAATTCTTGAGATGTTTTGTAACACCTAAGTAGTGTCCTGTGGAAATACAAACTTTTGATTATAAAACGACAACCTCCCTTTTCTCTACTATAAATTATTTGGTGGATTATTTTTCTGAAAATGATGACGTATCAAAAACCAAACTTCAAACGAGTGATTTTTAAGTTATCCTAACTTTGTGTACTCGTGACAATAGGTCCACGATAATGGCCTTGAAAGATAAAGGAGCTATGGTAATTTATAGTAATGATCGTATGATTTGTACATTATTCCACACACTTGACTTATTGTAAAACGGCTTATTCGATATTAAATAACAAACATATTAAATGCATTTAATGTTCATGCGTTTGCTGGTATTCCCGTATAACACAAAACGGGTCGGAGAAAACCATATATTACGTACATCATCTTAGCAAAAAACAATAGTAGGGGAAAAGGTCTGTTGGCAAAGAGGAACATTGCTGAATTATAAAAATCGATCACACCCTAAAAAATCTCGGTTTGCTTAAGTATAACCGGTGTACAAATATCAACTATTTTTAAAGTGTGATGTTAGAGGACCTGGTGACTGGTTCTGATGACCGATTATTTTTTATTTTGGGCGTGTAGGTTTGCTATAATGCATCTCCCACGTACCACTGCGGCAAACGATTATAGTTTAATAGGAACGTAAAGGCACTATGATAATTTCGTTTTCAAAACATTGAATCGTTATAAGACAAAATTTTTCAAAAGAAAAAAAAATATAATTAATTAAATGCCGTTAAGTTGCAAGCGCATCAACCATCGGTCGTAATATAATTACTTTACCGGTGACGTGCTGTATTATGTGCTGCAGGCGGACTGGCCGACCGGACGGGGGCCATTCACGTGGGCGACCGTCTGCTGGCCATCAACGGCGCAGACCTGTCCGAGGCGCCGCTGTCCACGGCCATAGCGCAGCTGCAGAACACCGACGACCGGGTGGTGATCACCGTCTCGCGACCGCAACAGCGGTCGTTGTACACCAGCGCCGGTATGCTGTCCGGGTCGGCCGCCGCCGCGGAAGACTCGGCCATCGAGTCGGACACCTGTACCCGGTCGGCGCCCAACCTGCACGAGCCGACGCCCGACCGGATCGTGTTCCGTCACCGGTCCAAGAGCGCCCAGAGGAAGGTGCCCGAGTTCGACAGCGACTATTTCGGCGGCACGCTCCGCCCGTACTACATACGCGAGCACGCCGACTACGACATCGACAGCATATTCAAGGTAGCCGAGAACCAGGACAGGGACGGGCTGCTCGATTTCGACCTGTTCCAAGTACGCGTGTGCTATGATGCGTTATATTAATTATCGCTTTTTGATTACGATAATATAAATATAGCCACGATCTCCGGCTGCAGAATTTCGTCGCTGCTTCGGGGCGATACTGTAAATACCACCGGTTAAAGTGTATTCCTTTTCGCAGATGACTTCGGCTTAAACTTAAACTCTGCCGATACTATTTTTCGATCAATTTTTTTTTTTTTATATAACTTTAAGTTAAATATATTGATATGGTATGCATTGAATTTGATTATAATCAGTACTTGTGGGGGAGAGGGAGGTACGCAGACCAAAATTTTAGTGTAGGTGTGTCCATACATTTTTCAAATTAGGAACCACGGAAGGTTACTTGGTTTAGGTTTTTTTACAGGATTACAAGGTTAATATTTTAATTAAATATTATAACGATTTACTTGTTACGTATTAACCAATTTGGACGAAAATTCTGCTGTGTCTACGTTCGCGTTTGATTTTTGAATTTACTCTTTTAATTGGGTCTACAGTACATGATCGATGAATTCGTTTTATTTTAAAATGTTATCGAAATCGCAAATGCCATTCGTTTTCGGACTTAAATGTTATACAATAATGTGTGACGGCGTTTTAGCCCCTATATAAACACTTCGGGTTTATTGTTATAATACCTCTGCCTTTTATTGTACAGGTTACCCTGTTCAAGGATGCGGTGTACGAAGATTTCGGTTTCAGTATATCGGACGGTCTGTACGAACGAGGAGTGTTCGTCAACAATATCAGAAAAGGTGGACCGGCTGACTTGAGCGGCATGCTGAAACGATACGACCGTATAATTCAAGTAATTGTTTATTCAAAATTATAATATAATATAATATATATATTTACCATGTAATATATTAATATATACACGATAACAGGAATGTGAATTGAATGTATTAAAAAAAACCTGTAAAATATGTCATGTGAAAAAAATTATAAAATATGCAACTATATATTTGTTATCTAAATAAGTGTTATACAGGGTGATTCATCAAGAATTTCACCCTCATTTTGCCCTTTGATAATAAAATTATTCAAATTCTAATTTTTGGAATTTTTATGTATACCCAGAAACAATATTTTCTAATTATTGAATTTTTTTGTACCACTATTGAGGAATGTCCTATGGGTGATACAAACTCAAAAATTCAAAAATATGATCTATAAGAGTACGTATATTTAAAAATTTCAAAAATCAAATTTCAAATAACTTTTTTATTCAAGAAATAAAGAGGAAAAGCGTGTTTGGTAAATCACATTCTGCATATAAAAAATTATAGATATTTCATTATCAAACGATACACGTCGTTATTCATATTATAATGTGGCCCGTTGACATTTTCGGGAACATAATATGATATATATGATGCATACCATAAGGACATTAATCAATTCGTGATTTTCTGCAGGTAAACAACACCAGGACAGACGATTCCGATTGCTGTCTGACTGTGCCGTTGGTGGCGTCTGCCGGAGACAAAATCACACTGACCGTAGAAAGACGGAACAACATGCCGAGAATTCAATTTCCCTAGTCGATTGACAGTCGCGTATTAAAATTACCCGCGAGTTACTGCACTGTATATCTTCTTGTACAAAGTCGAATCGACGTACATTAATTTTGTTTTAGGGCTGAAAACTTCTCACGTTCTATACATACATTTGATTTATATGTATTATTTAAATCATTTTTCTTTGCAAAACACGTACCTACTACGCACAATATATATATATATATATATATAATATAGATAACAAGCAAAAACTCTAATCCTATATAACCATCGTAACTATTTGATAAGTATTATTCGTTTTAATAATTCAATTGTATTTTAAGTTAAAATCTATGTATATGTTACATTTTTATATTTTATTTTTTTATACTTATTATTTTTATTTTGTCTGTTAATATTATAAACGTGTTTATATTTATACGAGTTCGCTCACGCATGCGCGTGAGTGTGATGTGTGTGTGTGTGTGGTTGTGAGTGTGAGTGTTTGTACATGATGTCTTTAAACTTGATATTTTGGGTACCTATTTGAAAGTATACTATAATAAACCGTAATTTAATAATAATCGTCTGCGATAATTTAAATTTTTAGGAACTCGTTTTTAGTATACGATGCACATTAGAAAAATACCAATTTTTGACTGCAGATAGATTCAATTACCCGAAAAAGTATTCCTCTCTAAATGTGCGTATATGTCTACAATAATTGAAATTGTTATACCTGTTTTTAAAAATCAAAGAAACAGCGTAGCAGTATCCTGACCTTAGAGTAATAATATTTCAAATATTTAATCTAATATTCTACATGCTACAAAATCATGCCATACTTTCTGTACGTCCGTGTGTACTAATATTGCATACTCAGTACGCCGGATAACAAAATATAATATGGAAAAACAAAAACTAACTTACCAGAGTTAAAATATAGCTCTTTAGCTCGACCACCTCGACGATAGATACCCACACAAAGACACCATTTTAGATATGGCAGGGTGTGTATTTTGACACCATTTTTTTTCTCCGTCTTATTAGTTATTGACCTGCCATTTAATCTACAAACGTTCTCCGACAGTCGATGCATAATAGTTAAAATACATGTTATTAAGAAAACCATAATGCATATAATATAATATGTATGGAGATGGTAATGTATATTATTAGTAATCGTAGTATGATTGACCTATAGGCTATAAACTAAGTTTATCGGTCTATAGTTGTTATAGTTATTTTACTCCTAATCATTCATGGCTAAATAACTAAGTTATTAAGACATGGTATCATTCACAGTTGAAGTTAAAAAAAAAAAAGTTAAAAAGTTAAAAAAAAACTTTTTTTTTAAAAAGTTAATTTATTTTTTAAACATTAAAAATAAATCTTTTATTAAACGTGTTTATTGATTTTCAATTAATATAAATGGTAATAATTTCACACACACACACACAACACGACAATTTTTTTTTTCGCGCCCACAAAGACATAATTGCAAACTGGCGATACACGCTTACAATAAATTATACGTATACAATAAATGAAATAGGTTAACACAAAACTAGCGTCCGAGTCCGCTGAACTAAACTCCGCAACAAAAGATGCATCTGACAATTTTTTTTGTTCTGCACCACAGTGATCGTAATTTCTTTGGGCGGGTCGTTTGCTCCGACCATACGCCTGTTTCTTCGGTGACCAGTTCTCGCTGCCGCACAAATCGGCAGGCTCGGTACTCGGTTCGCTGTCCGATACGCCGCCGAACCTCGCGGCAATATTCGGCATTGACGTGCTCAAAAATTGTCTCGCCGGCCGTCTGGCTTGACAAGATTTCTCCAGCCAAGACGACGACTCGAACTTTTTCGGAGTGGGCTCGGGAACGAACGTGGGGTCCACGTAGATCAGCCATAAATAATGTCTGAATATCGGACCGGCATAGTTCGGGCACTGAAATCCTAGGGATTACCTGCCCTCAGTGAATCTTTGTATTCCAATTCTGCCGAGGACATCAACGATTCAGCCGAGGATGGCGGCGATTCAACAGAGGACTGCACACGTTCGGCGGCTGTGACCATAATGCTTGGCGCTGATTGGCATAGTCTAATGCGCCTTACTCCCTGACCCTCCAAATTGCCACACCATGCTCACTCAACTTCTTGAATGCAAGCAATTCCATTGAAGTCTGACGTCCGGTGGCCGAAATATTTTTGACTTTCGTCTTTGAGATGCGATCGTTTTCAAAAAAATTATTTTCAAGATTAGTTTAGTCTTTCCTCTTTGGAAGTTAACTGTTCAAATTAATAAAGAATTTATTCCAAACAAAATATTGACTTCCCGTAGCAACAAGACTTGTATACTTTTTGTACTGGCATGATTATAATATATATAATATATAGTTTATTATTAAATTAAGATTTAAAATTTCAAATAAAAAATAGCGCTAAAGAATTGACATCGGGTATATATTCATATCTCGTAGAAATCCAATTTAGATTAATTTTAGATTATATACAAAATTTGTATAAAGAATTGAAGAATTCAATAAATTACCTAAGTATTTTTAATAAGTAATATAAAAATTTAAATATATGTACTTTATATAGTTAATGATATAGTATCAATTGAGTATTAATTATTGTTTGCTTGTCGCGTGTTTAAAATTGTTCGAATAAAAACACTTAACGGTTAAAAACATCATTATAATTTAATGACTATTGTTTTAAAAATAATTAGCTTGTCGTCTCGTTAATTAATTGTGACTTAGATAAATAAATAATATAAATTATATAATAAATAATTTTAAAACTATTATTGGCGGGCTCACAGAGTGTACAATCTCCTTGAATCGTGACCGTGGTCTTAACAATGAACTGATGGTAACCGATTTCTGCTATCTGTTTACCAATCCCGGTACTATACATTTCAGACTGCATTGGCTTGAAAACTTGAAGCTGCACACAGCCCTCAATATAATATATTATATTTCTTATTTTGTGATATTGTGTTACTCTCAAGTATAAAGTATTAATTTATTAGTATCGTGCCCTTACAATTTTTAAATTTCAGTAACTAATATTTAGTTTAGTAACCAACACTTTCTAACTTTCCGTAAGTATTGATATTAATTTATAATTTTGTACCTTTTATTTACAAATATTGTGTTGGAAACTTATTGTTATAACTTGTATTTATAGTAACGATTCATCGTAGTTGAATGTCGTTTTGATTTTTAACATCGATTACTTTATTTTGATTACTTTTAGATAAAAAATGTTAGTAAATTCATAGGTATTTTTGATTAATAAAATAATACTCATTATATTAAGATTTACATTTTAAAGGAACCTTATATTTAACCATAAAAGTACTTGTTGATTTTATTTCACAATCTATAGATATTTTTATCTGGTTTTATATTTTTATGTTTTAACAGCAATATGTCAGGACGCGAAGGAGGAAAAAAGAAGCCTTTAAAAAACCCTAAGAAAGAATCTAAAGATTTAGATGAAGACGATTTGAAAATGAAACAAAAATTAAAAGAACAACAAAAAGCATTGAACGATCTTAAAACAAAAGCCGCACAGAAAGGACCAATGGTCAGTGGCGGAATAAAGAAATCTGGCAAAAAATAAT
>JACXSJ010002576.1:29489-41688 GCA_014851325.1 Pentalonia nigronervosa | reverse complement strand
AAACTTTAAATTGTGTTAGTTTTTTTTTTTATAAATAATCCTAATTATTTAAATAAATTAATTGGTACCATATATCTACCTGATAAATATTTACAATTGTGTGAGTGTAAATACCTAAGTTAATTAAGTTTAATGTGAATTGCAGACATTAAAATCAAAAATACAGACAATTATTCAATTGGAGCAATCACAGCAGGTCCTTTCATCAGTATGTGAAGCTAATATTGATTCTAATCAGGTTATTTATTTTAGTATATATATATTATTATATGTATTATGTATTTTTTCTTAGACAACCAAAGTATAAATTATAAAATATGAAATGCTTATTGGTTCTGAAATGTCTCCTTCTGTGTTAATTCCTGAACTACAAACCCCAATTCAAATGCATAATAATGATGACAATAATCTTAAGTCAAGTGCTGATAATATAATATTGAACAATTATAATGGTTCAGATTTAGAGATCATTTAAGTAAGTAATAATGTTAATTATTATAATTAATCGTACCTAATAATTTATTTAAAAATTTTTTCATAAATTTAAAAAATAATGAGCATTTTGGAAACAAAGATAAAGATATTCTGTATAAATATTTATATAAAATATCTATTAAATAATTTAACATTTGTCAATTAAATGTTTTTTTTTTAAATTTTTATTTAAAATATTAATCAACTTTTTTTTTAGTCTTTTAAATTACCAACAACAATTCCTGATTCATCAGAAAATCAAATTTACAACCACCAAAGTGATTCAGAATGTAACCTGAATAATGAAGTTGAATTATCCTGGATATCTTGTGCTGGTCAGTTGGAAAATCTCATTACTGATTTTAATTTATGTAGTACATTATTGTCAAATCTGAAAAATGATCCATACTCAAATCCAATTTTTGGATTTTGGAATTTTGGAAAGTATTCAAGTTATAAGCACAATAAAAGATAAAGCTACAATTTTTTTAATTAATTCCAAAAAAGTTGCACAAAAAATGACATCAGTTGAAAATGAAAATGAAAATGTTGTATTTGATGATCTTATTAGTCATGATCCTGGAAAACGAGGACCTGTTACATCATCACCTCAAAGACAGATTTTAATCAACTTAGGACCGTATCAACCCAAACTTTCTAAATTTCCTATCAACTTGAACATAAATTAAACCAAACAAAATCGTTTTAATCCAAAATGGTATTGTGAATATCCTTTATTAGAATAGAGTGTAATTACAAATGCAGCTTATTGTTTTGCATGTTCACTATTCCCAAAAGGAAATGGTAGACAATCGTCAGATTTAGCTTGGATAAGTAAAGGAGTAAATCAGTGGCATAAAATGAAAAGTCGAGGTAAAAAAAAAAATTAGGAAAACTTCAACAACACTTTTCAAGTTTACCCCATAAATCAGCATTACATGATTATTGCCATTTTATGTCTAATTCAAATCATATTGATTTGATTTTGAACAAACATGCTGGAGTGGAAGCTATAAAGTTGAATCAGGAAAAGGAATTTAACAAGCAAGTTATAACTATATTATTCGATGTAACCCGTACATTATCCAGACAAGGACTTCCATTTCGAGGAGATGGCAATGAAGAAAATGGAAATTTTTATCAATTTGTCAAACTTATTTTTAGATACAATCCAGTTTTAAATCAATGATTGAGTGAAAAATCCATGCGTCCATATCATGTCACTTACTTAAGACCTTGCTCTCAAAATGAGTTCATTGATATCTTAGCTAGTGAAACAAGAAAGTGTATTGTTCAAAAAGTACAAAAAGCAAATATATTTTCTGTAATGGCTGATACAACTCCTGACATATCTAATCAGGATCGACTAGCTATATGTGTCCGTTATGTTGATGATAATGGTGAAGCCACTGAAAGGCTTTTAGAAATTTCAGAAGATATAGATAAAACTGGTCTTGGAACAGTTAAACAAATCACACATATTTTAGAAAAAAATGGTATAAGTACAGATAGTATAGACTTTCAATCTTACGATTTTGCCAGCAACATATCAGGCGTACAAAATGGTACACAAACACAACTTTCCAAAATTGTTGGTCACGAAATACCATTTGTTCCTTGTCAGGCTCATAGGCTTAACACCTTTTTAGAACATGGCTGTGAACCCAGTTCAATTGTAAGTAATATGATTGATATTTTGGAAAATATATATGTTTTTTTTTCTTCAAGTACTAAACAATATGGTTTACTTAATACATATATGAGTGAATTTGAAAACACTTTACGCTTGAGAAATTTATCAAAAACACGTTGGACTGCTTGCACTGAGTCTATAAAAGCAGTATGATCTTCATTGGAAACAATATCTAAATGTTTACTAGAAATTCATTTATCAAATAATATGTTTGATAGAAATACTAGAACAAAAACTTTAGGACTCAGAAAAAAAGTTCTTTCATTTGATTTCTTGGTGTCGTTATCTTTTATGAAAAATATTATGTATAAAATAAAAATACTAACAGAAACTCTTGAAACCCAAAACTTGAGTCTGCTCGATGCAGCTCATCTAATTAACACATCAATCAAAAGTTTAAAAGATATAAACTCTGATGCAAACTCTATGGACAATCATATTGAAAGTGCATTTTTATTTGCTAAAACATTAGAAGTGGATTCAATGCCAGACTTCAAAACTCACCATAGAACAAGAAAAGCACCAAATTGGTTAGATTCAAATACAAGCAACCAAGCAGAATTTACAATGCAGCTATTTTATAGGAAAGAATTTAAAAGTGTTTTGGATACACTCAGTGGCGTCGGAGAAGAGGGGTCAAAGGGGGCAATTGACCCCTCAGATATAATCCAAGGGGGTCAAAAGTATAATTTTGCCCCCCTCCCCCAACCACATTAACATTAAAACGTATACCATAGCAGTAAATTCCATTTAATTTATATGTATTAAATTTACGTATTCAAAAATGAACTCATTTTCGTAAATGCGCACGATAGTATTTATTATTATAACATAATTCCAATATACCATTGATTATGAATACAAGGATACTCTATACTATAGTGTATTTTATAATCAATGATAATACATAATATTGAATAATTTAAAACTATAAAAATAAAAATAGACATTCTCTGTTCGGAGTGCTGCTTTATCAAATTACTGGGAAATTCCACCAGTCCCTGTGTTCTAACAGCGAACTATGTTGTTTATTATTGTAATAATATTAGACTATTTATGGGTTGTACGGTGTTTATTAAATATTTTAAACGCAAGCCGATTTTTTTACTAGTAGACACTACTACACTAGACACTAGACACTAGACTGTAGAGTAGGCAACAGTCATCAGAGCGCGAGAGGCCAAGATTACAACTTCGTGTAAGTTAATCTTTTAACACGTTGACTGCCACGAGCCCGCCAGCGACCTAACATGGATACGTTAAAGTGGAGCCATGGTATAAATAACAGGTTATTACTGTAATGTTCATGTGTGTATAAATAGATAGGAGAGTCTAATTATAACTTTGATTACACCGTTATTATTGGAAAAATCCCAATATTACGAATTTAAAATAAAAATAGTTAGGTCGCCGGCGGTCATCTGGCGTGATAATTATGTCGTATTACTATGACGCCGGATTGGTCGCCGGCTATCATAATAAATGTATAGATAATTTCTTGTTTATATTTGTCATCAATCGTTTATCAATCATGGCACGTGCTTGTCCTTGTTCGTTCTCAATATTACGTTTCGAGTGCTCTATTATTGTATTATAATGGATCAAAAGGAGATCGAAGATGCACTTGGTGATTCAGATTTTTCATTTTCGGATGAAAGTGTTGATGATAGCGATGGCGATCCTCTTTTTCAACTATCGGAAAGTGGTGATGAATCCAGTGGTGATGAATCCCTTCCAGTACAACTTAATGTTGATAATGATAATATATCATCAAACTGGTATCCTGTTACAGGTAATTACCAAAAATATTTTATTTTTGAAAACGATTGCCCGTTACCTATAGAAATGTTAGCTAATAAAGAGCCATATGACTATTTTAAATTATTTCTTACTGACGATATACTAAACTGTATGGTTTTGGAAACCAATAGAAACGCTGAACAATATCTAAAAAGTATTAGACTGTCACGTAGTAGTAGATTCCATTCATGGGAACCCATAGTATTAGAGGATATGACGAAATTTATTGGATTATTACTTTGGATGGGTGTAGTAAAATATCCGAACATTGCTGATTACTGGAGTAAAGCGAAAAGATATGAAAATAGTGTAGCTCCAAAAATTATGAGTAGAAACAAATTTGAACTAATATTACGTTTCTGGCATTTTTCCGATAACGAAACAAGTGATAAGTCCGATCGTTTGTACAAAATAACGAATATTCTTGATAAAATTAATTTCAATTTCGAACATTTACTTACACCGGGAGAAATCATTGCAGTAGATGAGTCTATGATCCCTTTTAGAGGGAGATTAAAATTCCGACAATACATACCAAGCAAACGACACAAGTACGGAGTTAAACTATTCAAAATATGTGATGTTAACGGTTTTACATACAAAATAATTATTTACGAAGGAAAACAGTCTATTTCTGGTCAATCGTTAGGTGAAACAATCGTACTATCTTTATGCGAAAAATATTTAGAAAAAGGTAGAACAGTTGTCACAGATAATCCCCAGGGGGGTGTTAAGCAATTAACATTACGGGTGTGGCGAACCCGGGGCCCCGAGCTGTGGACTGAACTTACTTTAGTTAGTTGGTTCATTCCATCCTTACTCTGACCTTAATTGGTTGGAGTAATCAGATCCTCCAATAGGGGGTTGTCGTAAGGCCAATCACCTTACACGCAAAACAATATGATTACGAAACAACGACTAATATTGCCTCGGAACGTGGAGATTACGGATTTATGTATTGGAACTTGGAATGTGCGATCAATGTATAGAACTGGAACATTGACGACAGTCGTATCGTGTCTTGAGCGATACAGACTGGATATAACAGCAGTTCAAGAAATAAGGTGGGACGGATCTGGTAGTATAAAGTCACAAAGAAATACAATTTTATATAGCGGTGGAGAAAAACATGAAAGAGGAGTAGGCTTTATTATTAAGGACAAAGTTTTGCCGAATGTTGTCAAGTTTGAACCAATAAGTGACAGAATATGCTATATGGAATTTAAATGCAAATGGTTTAACATAGTAATTGTAAATTGTTATGCGCCAACAGAGTATAAAAGCGAAGAAGTAAAGAATGCTTTCTACGATGAGCTAGACAGAGTATGTGATGAGCTACCCTCGGGGAAGCCAAAAATTTTCATTGGCGACTTCAATGCGAAAGTCGGAAGAGAAAGGGTATACAGACCAACTATTGGAATAAACAGTTTGCACAGTGAATCCAATGAAAATGGAAACAAATTGATTTCATTTGCAGCAGCAAGAAACATGGTCATAAGCAGTACAATGTTTCCGCACAAAAACATTCATAAACAGACCTGGATATCACCCTGTGGAAGGATAAGAAACCAAATAGACCACATAGTTGTTGACAGGAGAATAAGATCAAGCGTTGAAGATGTAAGAAGTATGAGGGGTTGTAGTGCGATATCGGATCACTTCCTGGTAAAGGCAAAGTACAAACTAAAAATTTCAGTGAATTGGCAGAAGAAACAGAGTATCAAAAAAATTAACAGAGAACTACTAAATGGTAACCAAGCAAAGGAATTTCAGGGAAAATTGGACAAATACCTTTCAAGCGCTGAACATGAAGCAAATATAGAAGAATTATGGGGAAGAATAGAAAAAGCGGTTAAAAGAACCTCAGAAGAAGTATTGGGTTACGAACCACAAGGAAGGAACAAGCACTGGTTCAATGAAATGTGTAAAAAGACCACGGATGAAAGGGATAAAGCGAGATTAAAAGTGCTACAGGACCCAAAAGAAGAAAATAAAAGAGAATTAGCCATAAAACAGCAAGAGGTAAAGAAGACAATTAGGATGAACAAGAGAGCATGGGAAAAAGAAAGAGTGCAACTCATAGAAAGTAGTAGAAAAAATAATGCTCGAATCTTCTTTGGGAAAGCGAATGAAGTTAAACATGGGTTTAAACGTAAAACATCAATGGTTAGGGGAGAAAATGGAACGTTACTGACCGATAACGGAAAAATAGCAGATGAGTTCAAAAAAATGTTTAACACACTTTTAAACCAACCTAGTGAAAGGACAATTATAGAAGAACGTGCAACAGTAGAACAAAACATAGAACCACCATCTAGAGCAGAGGTAGAAGCTGGTATTGAAATGCTCAAAAGCGGTAAGGCAGCGGGAGAAGATGAGATAATTCCTGAATGCCTTAAAAAGGGAGGACAACAACTAATAAACCAGCTACACAACCTAATTACTAAAGTTTGGGAACATGAAGAAATACCAAGATCGTGGCATACATCTGTTTTATGTCCTATTCTTAAAAAGGGAGACCCCATGAATTGCAAAAATTATAGAGGAATCTCCCTTTTGAACACGTTATATAAGATACTGTCTAATATTCTACTTACTAGAATTAAACCCTATTTACGAGAAATTATTGGAGATTACCAGGGAGGGTTTATGACAGGGAAGTCAACCCAGGATCAAATACATGTTATTAAGCAAATGATCGAAAAAAGCCATGAATTTGACAAAGATATACACCTCCTTTTTATTGACTTTAAGGCCGCATATGATATGGTGAATAGAGAGAAACTATGGAGCACTATGTGCCAATTGGGTATACCTGAAAAGTTTGTAAGACTAGTCCGTGCTTGTGTACAAGGATAAAAGTGTAAAGTGAAGTTCGGAGATGCCGTATCGGAGGATTTTGAGGTGGTGATAGGGCTTAGACAAGGTGATGCCTTGTCCCCAGCTCTTTTCAATTTAGCATTGGAATCAGTCGTAAGAGATACCCTAGTAACAGCAAGTGGAATTAAAATTGGAATTGACAAACAACTAATTCTAGCTGCCTATGCAGATGATTTAGTGTTAATGGCAGAAAATGAAGAAAATCTAAAGGAGACAACACGAAATTTGCTGGAAAATGGAAAGAGAATAGGATTAATTATAAATGAGGATAAGACAAAATATATGGTCGTAACTAGGAATAACCATAGAGGGGGACACCTGGATATTGGGGAATATAAGTTCGAAAAAGTAGATGATTTTAAATACCTAGGAGTGGACATCAACAAGGATGCAAATAGCCACGAGGAAATAAAGATTAGATTAGCAGCGGCAAACAGATGTTATTTTGGATTGGTCCCTCTATTTAAATCAAAGATATTATCATGGAAGACAAAAATAACCCTTTATAAAGTACTAGTAAGACCTATAGCTTTGTATGCTTGTGGGACGTGGGCCACTACAAAATCGGATGAACTAAAATTGGCCATCTTCGAGCGGAAAATATTAAGGAGAATTTATGATCCAAAAACAAACAACGAAGGAGAATACAAAATAAGAACAAATCTGGAGATCCAAGACCTATACGGAGAACCGAATATTAACGGAATTTTAAAAAGTAGTAGGCTGAGCTGGGCCAGACACGTGTGGAGATCGGAGGGGCCAATTGGACAGGTTACGAAATGGAAGCCAAATACAAAAAGGCCTAGAAGACGTCCTAGACAAAGATGGAAGGATAGAGTGGTCAAGGACTTGAGGGAAGTTGGAATAGAGGATAGGGAAGAGCTGGCAAGAGACAGAGACCGGTGGAGGTAAGTGGTTGGTGCGGCAATGGGCCTGAATGGCCTGTAAACGCCTAAGAAGAAGAAGAAGTTGTCACAGATAACTTTTATACATCTGTTCCACTCGCTAAACAACTTTTAAAGAAAAAAACACATTTATTAGGGACACTTAGAAAAAATCGCCGTTATTTACCTAAAGAAGTTATCACAAAAAAAAATTAAAAAAGGAGAAATTTTTGGGAAAGAAGACGATAACAGTATTGTAGTATCAAAATTTAAAGATAAAAGAGATATATTTTTATTATCTACACGTCATAAATTAGATATTATAGACACGGGAAAACAATCCAGAAAAAAAGAAAGCATTTTGAAGCCTGATGTTATTTTTTTTTACAATGCAGGAAAAGCTGGTATTGATTTATCAGACCAACTTGCATCTTATTCTACTCCAGTCAGAAAAAGCATCCGCTGGTATCATAAAGTTATGACTGAAATATTACTTAATACTAGTGTTATTAATGCTCAAATCATGTATAACATGAATCATTATGATTCAAAAATGAATGTAAAACAATTTCGCGAGTCGTTAATTGATAAAATGCTTAACTTAAGACCTACCAGCCGAAAATTAGCTCAACAAATGACAGTGCCTAACACATCAAAATCAACAGGAAATCAAAGAAGATCAGCAGCACCTAAACATAAAATAGAGGAAACGGAAGAGAAGTGTCCAAGAAATAGAAAACTAAGAAAACGTTGCTCAGAGTGTTATAAGAAAATATCACAAGAAAAAGGATTTAGGTAATGAGATTATTTGTTGCATCTTTTAATTTTATCATCTTTATAAAATAATTAAAAAATAATAAAAATATATATATTTATGTTTTAGAGAAGCATTAAATAAAACAAAAAAAGTCACTACGTTTTGCAGTACATGTCCATCACAACCATTCATTTGTCTATCATGTTTTTCTGATCATATTATATGATTAAATGTAATAATTTATGTACAATTAAGAATATTTTTTAAATACGATTAAAATAAAGGAATCAATTAGTTTTTTTTTTTAAATTATTCGTTTTTTTCTCGTGTACGCCATAGTGTTATTATTAAGTCATTATTTCCACGCCTTCAAAAAATATAATATATTAAATACAATTAGAGGTTTGAACCGCCGGCGACCCAAGCGGCCCCTGAAGAATAATTCGGTTTAGGTCGCCGGCAACCTAAATGGCTCCACTTTTAACGTATCCATGTTAGGTCGCTGGCGGGCTCGTGGCAGTCAACGTGTAAAATTAAAATGGACAAATTTGTCATCAGAAAATCAAACACAAAGGTAAGCCTTTTTAATGCAATTGTAATACATCGTGTACATTTTATAATTTTAAATTTTTAAACAATAAACTTATGTTTCAATAATTATGTAACAATTTTTTTAGCAAAATATCTATGTATATACCTAGTATGTAGCAAATATTATATTATTTTAGCTGTAATTTAATTAGTTATTATTTAATGCCATATACTAGATGTATTTTTTTATAGTTACCTTATTTAATAAAATAAATGTAGTACCTATTATAAAAAATTAGGTGAATAATAGTGTAATATAATATAATATAATAAAATAATTTTATCATTTATGAAAAACAATGTTAAGTGTATTATTTTTTTTTTATAATATATTATAATATAATAGGTAGTATAATAACAAATTATTATATATTTAGTTGGTATGGGTTTTTTTCCTAGATTCAGAAAAAAGTATATAGTATATTGAAATGAGCACTATTTTTTCAGGAGTCAGAGTTACAACAGAATTCACAAAATAATATCAGTAATGTTTTATCAATATCCTCATTTTCAAAAAAGAGTAATCAGCCATTTTTTCTTTAATTGAAACAAAAAATCAACCATCAAATAGTTTTATTTTTCCAAAACACAAAAACTGATCATTTTGTGCAAAGTGGTTTGAAACATTTACCTGGCTTCATTATGATGAATCTAAAGATCGTGCATTTTGTTTTGATTGTATTTCATTTTATCACAAGACAAATAATAAATTAAATAAACACACCGAGTTATCTTTTATAGTAGATGGTTTTAATAATTGAAAAAAAGCATCTGAAAAATTGCGTTCCCATGAAAACAGTAAAATGCATGTTAACTCTATACATTTTCTTTTAAGTATCAATTCTAATTTACCAGTAATTTCTTTATTGTCAAAACAAAAAATCGAAGAACAAAAAAATGCATCTACTGCTTTATTAACAATAATAAGTACTTTGCAATACCTTAGTCAGATGGGATTAAGTATCAGAGGTCATTCTAATAATGATGGCAATTTTATTTCTTTATTAGAAGAAAGATCTCTAGATGTTCCTTGTTTAAGAAATTGGATACAACAAAAAAACAACTGGCTTAATTCAGATATTCATAATGAAATATTAGAAATAATGTCATTAAATGTACAGTGTGAACTTGTGAAATCAATAAAAACATCAGAGTATTTCTCTATAATTGCTGATTCAACTACTGATATTTCTTCTGCAGAACAATTTTCCTTGTGTATTCGCTATGTCGATTCAAATTTTGAAGTTCATGAAGTATTTATTGGTTTGTATAATACACCTGATAATAAAGCGTTAACATTTTTTAACACAATAAAAGATATTTTAATAAGATTTACTTTATCTACATCAAATTTAAGAGGTCATTGTTTTGATGGAGCTGCTAATATGTCGGGCAAATTGAACGGGGTCAAAAAATTAATTGAAGATATTCAACCCAAAATTTGTTTTGTACACTGTAGTAATCATTCATTGGATTTAACATTACAAGAAGTTGCAAGAAAAAATATTTCCATGTGTGATATTTTTACTATGGTCAGAGATGTGTCAAATGCTATTCTTGAATCTGCTAAGAGAAAAAGTATTTATGAAAATATAGTATTAGAGCCATGTTACCATCCCTCTAAATTGGATAGTATAAAACAAAACCTACTTCCATTTTATCCAACTAGATGGTTTGTAAGGGTTAAAAGTTTAACAAGATTTTTAGATAATTATAGTAGAGTTTAAAAAACATTGGATGAAATGTTTTTAGGAAGTGTTTGCATGGCAGATGATAGAAAATCAACACTAAGAGAATATGTGAAAAAATTAAAAAACTTAAAACAATATTTTTTTTGACTATTGCAATACATATCTTTGGTTAAGTAGAACAATTAGCAAAGGTGTTACAAAATCCTAAATTTTGTGCATCTGATTCTATTAAAGCTGCTGATACATTGAAGAAAACATTACTATCATTCAGAACTAATGAAAACTTTGAAAAGATATTAAATACCGTGAATTTACATGCTGAATTATGTGAATTAGAACCACTTGAAGACAATAGGCGCATCCAAAAGACACCAAAACGACTTCAATACACTTCAAATAACCCTTCTACAAAATTATCACCAATATGTGAATTGAAGAAAGATATGTTTGAAATAATTGACTATTCGATAAATGAAATTGATAGACGTTTTAATCAACAAGGTCTAAAAAACTTGGTTAAATTAGAAAACATACTTGTAGATAAAAAAACAAAAACTCACCAAGAACTTAATAATTGTTTAAATAATATGAATGAAGATTTTGATGTAAATAAGCTTCATGCACAGCTTCTTATGTTGCCATCTATAATATCTACCACTACTATTCCAGATATTATTAATATTTTGAGAAATGAATATTTAAATGCAAAAGATACTTTGTTTTCTGAAATCACCAAACTTATTAAATTAATTTTAACAATACCAGCATCTGCAGCGACAGCTGAACGTTCTTTTAGTGCATTGAGAAGATTAAAAACATATTTGAGGTCCACAATGACCCAAAAGAGACTAACTCATATGATGATTTTACATGTTCATAAGTCTATGACAGCAAAAATTAATTTGAAGTTGATTGCCAAAGAATTTGTTTCTAGAGCTTCACAAAGAAAATCAACATTTGGAAATTTTCATTAATATTACAGGTATCAATTTTCTTTAAATATTTCTAAATGTTGATATCCTATGTGAAGTTTATTTTATTTTAATATTAATATATTTTTTATTTATATATTGTTAATTTTAAATATCATTTTAGTTATAAAGTAAAATAATATGTTATCTGCTTTATTTCAATATATAAATGTATTTATATTATACTACATTGTTTTTATACGTTTATATAATTTTTGTATCTATAATGATTAATGATTTTCTATGTAAAATTAATTTATTTTTTTTTTTATTAATTTATTGTTAATTTTAAATATAACTTCAGTTTTAAAGTAAATATGTTTTCTGTTTTGTTTCAATGTATAAATGTATATATATAATGTTTTCATATTATAAATGTATAAATATAATGTTTTTATATTATACTATATTATTTTTTTAATACATTTATATAATTCTTATATCTTATATTATAATTT
>JACXSJ010002576.1:0-29389 GCA_014851325.1 Pentalonia nigronervosa | reverse complement strand
GATTCAAATACAATTAAATCTCTAAATGAAGTTATGCAGAAATCTGAAACAGTCAAAAACATTTTACCATTGTCAAATATACTTTGTTGTTTGGCTTTTACTGCACCAGTTACAGAAGCATCTAATGAAAGAACATTCAGCAAATTAAAATTAATAAAAAACTATCTTCGGTCTACTATATGTGAGGAACGTTTAAATTCACTAATGATATTAAATGCAGAAAAAAGATGTATTGGATAATTTAAACCTCGCATTAATTTCTGAACATTGGACAACATTAAAACAACGTAGAATTAGAATATAAACTCTTATTATTTATTTAATAATTGTAAAGGAGGGAGATTTCTTTTTTACAAAAGGTAAGAAAGAAGGAACTTCCCTATGTTTGATATGTCGTGAAACGGTACATGGAAACAAATGTTATAATTTGAACAGACACTACACTTCAATTCATTCGCAGTTTGAAGAAAAATTCCCGAAAAAATCTAAGATCCTGCCAACATAGATGCCATATTAGAGAGTTGTGAAAGATTTCGCCATTCGATTTCAACGAATTAATAAATTCAAGTAGGCCAAGTCATGAAATTAAGTAAAAGACATTTCCCTACTTTTTTATATGCGGGTTAACGCCACTTCATAGTGTATTATAACAATAAGAAAAATATATTTTGTAATTAACCTATACCGTTTAGGTTTAGGCCCTGACTAAACTGTACAATTTGTACTTGTGGCCCTAAGGAAAATTTGATATAAACTATTTGGCTCTCTCAGAAATCCTAGTGAGGACCCCTGATCTATACAAATATGTTGTTCTTAGTGGATGTGTGTATTCATAACTGTATTGTCTGATTATTGTTGAATTATCATAGGTGTTACTTTGCATACTTTCACTCATACTAACACACTCTCGTTGCATACACTAACAATAATGTTTACATGTTATTTATAAATTTATAACATAATAATTTCTTCCTAAAAAACTTTTTTAGTCGGCAAATTCATAAATTTAGCCCCCCCCCCCCCAATATTTATTGTTCGGGATGGTCCTGGCTGTAGGTGAAAAATTTGATTATAATTTTTTTAACAAAATGAATAAAGAACATGAAGAACATATACAAAAACACTCAAATTTAACTGAAGCAAGATCTGAATTTATAAGCTTTATAAACAAAGGCAATGAAGCATGTAGTAGTAGTTTTTGAGAAAACAAGTACTTCAAGGTTGATGAGATACTTGGGGTCATAATTGATTCAGAAATGCAAAAATTTCAAGCTAATATAAACATTAAATGTTTGGTGGAAAAAATTAAAAATGACAAATTTGTCATAACATTTTTAAAAATATAAATAATTACTTGAGTTGCATTAATTCAGTTGAACAATTATCTGAATTTTCAAAACATTTGTTCTATAAACGACATGGAAAAATTATTGGAACACAACCTACATTAAGTTCTAGACACAACTCTACTATACTGTAGTGCTAAATGCATACAATCTGGTTGTCCTTCAAAAACAGAAGCAAACTTGCAAGTTAAAAGAAAAAAGAAAAATGCTTGGTATATTAATGAAAATTCTCCAAACGCAAAATGTCATTAAATATGTTTAATTTTTCAGTATTTAATCCCTGTCTTCTATATTATGTTAAAATTAAATTATGTATTAAATTATATTTCCTAATATTTATTAGAAAAAATAAAAGTAAACTATTAATTTCAATAATAAAACCTAATAATTCAACAAAAATTAATTTTGCTTGAATTTATTTATTTCAAACTATTCTTAAAATAATGTTTAGCAATCAAATTACTCAAAAAATATCCCTAATGAAAGTTAAAATTTGTAAATAAATATTGTTTTTTTAAAAAAAATTGACATTATTCCAAAATAACTTATTAAATATATATAATAATAATAATATAACCTGTTGTTATAAAAAGAAATAGAAAGTTTATATAGTATAATATAATATTAATATGGATGAGTGTTAAATACCAGTAGAGAACGTATTTGATTTATTGGTTTCCAAACCATACCTGAATTTAGCACTATAGTGCTTAATTCATGTGGCATATGTAAGTACGCGTCCTGGACCCTCCCCCCCCCCCCTTCAACCATAAATTCACTACTGACAATTATGTCATAACTGAGTTATTAAGTACTTGTATTTTTGTTTTTTGTTACTTATTATAATTATTGTGAGGTTTAAAAAAAATGCACTTATATTCACTGAATTTAAAATTTATATAATACATTTTTGCATACCTATTAAATATCAATACATATTAATGACAATTTATATTATTAAAACCAACATATCTCCCTTACTTAATTGTTATAAAGTGCTTTATACTTGTTAAATTATTTATTGTTAGGTATATCTATTTAATTTTAATAATGTTTTATAATATCTAAAAAAAATAAATGCATTTTATTATTATTATTATTATTATTGTTATGATTTTATTATTTATTATAGTAATTTTAACCTGGTATTTTGCACTCCTTTATTTATTTAATTTAAAATAAAATTTCTTTATATTAATTACATTTATTAATGAAATAGTTTAATTCATTCAATGCCATTAATTGACTTAAATAGACACAAATTATTGTTCATTCAACACCAGTGTTTTTAGTTTAATGTAAGAATGAAATTGATTTAATTAGAGAGATATATTACAATTAATAAAAAGTGTCATTAAATTAATAACATCTTCAATTAAATATACAACATCATTTTCATAAATCAATGAAAATTGTATCTTTCATGTCAGATACGGTGTATTTGATTAGATTATTGATTTTTCTTATATTGGATATTCAATTTCATTATTTTGAGTAAGAATATCTTTAAATTTAATAAATTTATACTGGTTTTGATAAAAATAAATAGCAATGATTTAATGGAAAAAACTTTCTTAAAATGTATTACATAACTTCATAGGCTCAAAAACCTACCTATTTTTCTTTAGTTTAATATGTGTTTTCCATTAAAACTAGTATATTTTTTTCTGAGTATGAGTAAATTACTTCAATGAATATATTAAATTTGAAATCATTGTTAAATTGTATATTACATTTTAAAGCTTTTTTATTTAAATAAATAAAAAATCAAAAATTTCAAATGTTTAGAAAATGCCAATTTAAATATTTGGTGGAATTTTCAAGTCTCTACAGTAATTTAATTTTGAATAATAACAAAACAATAATTTTGGGGGTCAAACTACCAACTTTAACTAACCAATACTAGAAATCTCCCTCAAATTTGAAAGTTAAAGAATTTTTACTGCTCCTAAGGGTATATAGACATAAAAAATAATACATAGGTAAGATATTTACATTTATTGCTCCACACAGAATCAAAAATATCAATAACTGAAACTATTTTTATCTTTTAAATAGTTTTAAATTAACCAATTTAGTAAAATCAAATAGTACTACCTACTTTATAATACCTATCTACTCACTAATATAATTTTTTTAAATCTAATCTAATAAATTTACATATTTATATTTAAAAATAATACATTGTTCTATTGTTAGATTCTCAGAGATTATAATAAACATATGATTGTATGTGTATAATGAAAATGATTTGCATACATTTATGACAATATTTTTTTTTAACTCTTGTTTCTCATCAACTATACTTGTAAATTAATGTCATTAACGATTCATTATTTTTCGATTCTTATATTTAAAAACAAATTAGTATGAGAGACTGAGAAAAAGTCAATGATTATTATATGTGTCGATATTGTGAACAAAAATGTGGTGTCAATAGTAATAAATTAAAATTATAATGCGACGCAACGGTTTTACTTACCAAATGTGCCGTAAAATGCTCTGGGTCCGCAAGAACCAACGCCGTATTTATTCACCGCATCCACTACATTATTTTCAATACACTTGTCGCTGACAAAATTAAAATAGTTATGGGTGGCGAAATTTATACATGACCGGCCATTAATTGTGATATAATGTTCAATCTATTACCAACAAACAAAAACAAATAGGTACTAGATAACATTAATACATTAACATGCGTACACATTACATGCATACATAGAAACAAACATAAAATAGTAAAATAATTATTATTTTGGACGACACATCAGCATTATATGTTATCTCCGTTTAACCATGGAGTAATGATTAATAATTACTTAATAATTAATAACTATATTAATAATTACGCTATGGTCTAACAAACGTACGACATAGCAAATTTAATTTTACTTACAGTAATATTTGCTTAAAAATCGAAATATCGTAAAAAACTAATGCATAAGCACATATATACCAAATTGTTTTACCTTTAACTCTGATTATAGTTGGAAGTTGGTATTCACTCTGATATAAGATACATAAGATATTAAGAGGACGTTGTACCTGCATGTGTTGTCTCCGTCTTACACACGTACGACAGCAAATTTTCGTTCATCAGTTTAAATAGTGTGCTGTTATTTTTGATATTAGAGTGAATTGACCTATTATAAAACTTAAAGGTAAGATTGTTATCTAGGGTTCCACGTAGGCTTTTATTAATATTTTTATTTTTAAGTAAGTTATAACCTTTTTTAAACTGTACATTTGAAAATGATTATAACTTACTTAAAAATAAAAATATCAATAAAAGCCTGCGTGGGGCCCTAAATAACAATCTTACCTTTACATTTTATAATAGGTCAATTCACTCTAATTTCAAAAATAACAGCACACTATTGAAACTGATGAACGAAAATTTGCTGTCGTACGTGTGTAACATGGAGACAACACATGCGGGTACGACGTCCTCTTAAAGCTAAAAACACAAAATTTGACATGTGTATGTATGTAAGTCAATAACAATACATGCTGGTGTAACGTCCTCTTAACTTTATTTACCTTGCCGTCAATTATGTAGTTTTCCATTGGCAACGCAGATAAGGAAGTTGTATTTACCAGAGGTTTTGGAGTCCATAATTTAATCTTTTGTTCTATGATGTCCGGCTTTAAAAAAAAAGTGATTACGTTCCATATTATTAGACACAAGGAAATATTGATACCTATGTATATTAAATCCCAAAATCAGGCAATTCCACTTTAATAAAGGTGGGATTGTCATATTTTATTTTACTTAAATCGTGACAAATATTTTTTTCATTCAAAGGGAAAAATTATATCACTCATCTATGGTTAAACACAAATTTAAACATAAATTACATTACTCGCTCCGCTCAGAATATAAAAAAGGTAACATGATTTTTTTGTTAGTATTTTTCTTACTATCGGTATTGCTATGGTTTGGTAGAGCAATCAGCTTGTCGTATTTATTAATTTATTAGAAACACTAAACAATTTCTATTAAAATTAAATTCAAAAATAGATAGCTAGAAGCATGCAAGATGCCATATCGCTATATTACTATTGTTATTAGTTCGAATATGCATATATTTCCATGAATATTAACCAGTGCAGCAGCATTTTTTTAAATTGGCAAAGGCAGCACATTGCAGCTTCTGCTGCCATCGTAATCACGCATATGAAAATACCATACACAATGGTCAGCACTCAATTACAACAAAACATACGATTGTAAATTTGTAATTTATATAATAAAGTAAAAACTGACTCTATGATAAAAATCGAAATGAGTGACCGACAAAATTATCGATTAACGATAAGTGATAACAAAAATTTGTCATTAATAGTTGTCAAGAAGTCGGAAAATAATTTTAAAATAGTTTTCGTCCGTTAAACGAGTAATTAATTTGTTTATTACATAATTTATCAAAACAATACCGTTTTTCTTGTGGAAATGTTAAACAAAACAAACAAAACGTTAACGTAAATTAATAGTTATTGAAGCTTAATTCCGGGAAATTAATCATCCCAAAACACTTGATCGGGATATCGGGACGTTATATTAAAAACAGTTAAGTGCATTCCCAGCCAAACCGCAATGTATGACAATCATAAATTCAAACAAATGACATACCTACACTTATACATTAGTAAACAATTTATTATAGGTACAAAAAATGTTAACAGTTTACTATATAGTAGATGTGCACTCAGAATTTTGTTTTTTGGGTGGGCTTATTAATTTTCCTATTCTCCCTTACACATAAATACACAATACCTAACAGTAAATTTAATAATTTAACTTAGGTATATTAATAAAAGATTGGGATAGATTTAGCCCCTTCTGGATGCGCCACTGCTACATAGGTACGTATAACGGTTTAAATAATACGCAATACAATTGTTGAGAAAGAACGAAAATAAGTAGAACCAAAATTGGACGAAGCATTTCAGAAAAAGAAGGTTTTGACTGTTCTAAGGCAATAATTCACCGTGAAAAATAAAAATTAAATGTTTGGATTTTGAAGTGTATATAATTTATATGTATAATAACTCACGTTTTCTGATTGTTCAGTCTTTTTTTCATTTGAGGAACTTGCCGTTTTTTTAAATAATATCCACAGAAGTACAAGGAGTATACTGCCTTCCACGTAAATGTGGTTGAATTGAATCTAAAACATTCCATAAATATATATTTTATATTATTAATATTTAGAGTCTTCAAATTAGTGTAAATAAATATTAAAAGCGACAATCAAATGATTTTTAATTGTGATTTGTTGACTGAAGAATGAAATGGTAACGTTAATTTAAAAGATTGAACAATATTGTATTAAAACTAATTACCAGACCTGTAAATTGAGTTATACTCGTAATATACGAAAGATTATGCGGTGCTATAAAATAATAAGCAAAAAAAAAAATAAACAAGCAAAAATCTAAAATTCCTATTTTAAATATTAAACTATTCCTATTTTTTTCCAATTTTTTTTTTAAGAACATTCTAGGCATGTAAATGTTAAATTAATTAGTTGGATATAAACAATATACCTGAACTCAATTTACTGAAATTCGATATAATAGGTTTTTAGGTCAGTGAATTTTATTTGAAGAATTAATTTACATTTTAAATTAAATTCTAAAAGCATAATTTCAAAGGAATATCATAACGTTGAATATATAAACTACAATGGATCTCTGTCACATAAATATGACGTATTTATTATCATTATTTATTACAAAAAAAAAAAAACCACACGTAGTTAAAATTAAACTAGCCAATTTAAATCTAGATTCAGCTTTGGCAATGCTAATTAACAATACGAACCAATTCAGTTGATATTTCCAAAGAGATATGATTTACTAATTTCATTTATCAAAAATAAACTATCATAAAATAATAATTAAAATGTTTATTCTATTGAATTATTGAAAAATTAATATATATTGATTAATTAATCCACCATACTCTAAAACAACGTTAATAAAACGTAATATTGTGTAATTTTTATTAGACAATCAAATTATTCTGGCGACCAATAATTGTACCCGCGATAAATTCACCGGATACAAGTACCTAACTACCGTCTTATATTAGGTAACCTACCTTAATTAACCTAATGAAATAGCAATTTTAGTACAGATTCAAGGCTAAGTGTTATTCATATTTGTGATATGAATTTAATATGATATAATTATTTGTGTTTATATTTTAACATGATATAATTTTTAATAGATATATTTTAATTTTATTACTTAAGCCCTTTTGTTTAATTTATTATTTTTGTCCCTGTAAAAAATCTTCTTTTTAATAAAAAAAAAAAATGCACCAAATCAGATCACTCTATGGGGCGTGAGTCTGTGAGAATTTTTCCTATAAAGCCTGTTTTGACCAAAAATCAAGCGTTTCATTTTTGGCCCACGGTGGGTAGATAATAAATTCTAAACTAAGATGATCTGAACCACTGTTATTACTGTTGTTACTTATTAATATTCTTAATAAAAGAAATAAAACAATAGTGTAACACGTATGTATACAAAATATATTTTTATTTATTGGTAACCTTTTTCTTTTTTGGTTGATTACGACAACCTAGAAAAACTTAATTGTTGATCACAAGTCTATTTAAATTGTCCATTCCAGCACTAGATCACCCTTTTTTTTTTTAACTGTACGTTTTACGTTTTTAACTACCTACCTGTGTTTACCCAACAATAATAGTAGGAAAACAGAAATATTAGCTTAGCACTTTCAATTAATGAACCGCCCAATCAATGTGTATAACTAGAGTTATTTTAAATTTTCGTAATATTGAAGATTAGCATTCTTTATTGTTCAGCGCATGCACAACATACTTCAATATGTTTAAAATATATGGAAAAATTAATTTTTTTATTACAAAATAATAAAGGCTGTGCTGGGTTACTAGTTGTAAACATGACAGCGTCTGCGAGTTGCGAGTCATGTCTATTAAAAAGAATCAAATTTATGGAATTTAAGTGATTGATTCGCGAAGATTGAAAATCTAGTTACTTACATAATACGATATTCGTAGACAACGGGCTTATCGATAGATACAAATGATTGATTATACAAAGATAATAGCCAAAACATAAATATTTTTATATTAATAAAATTGATATGATAGAAATACAATTGGCAAAAAATGCAAAAACAGTTTTTTTATTTATCTTTCATCTAACATTGAATTTGGCTTTAATGTTTAAATAAAAAATCTATTTTTAATAATTGTTTGATATGAATAACATTTTTGAAAATTGTTTTATTTAATTTTAATTTTTTTATCTTGATAATATACTGAAATGTTAGCGGATGTTACATAATATTGTATGAACCTAACATAGTATTTGAAGAATAGAAGTCTGAATTACTGTAATTATGATGTAATTTATACACAGTACTTGTATTGTAGCTGTAAAGGTAAAATCTAAAAATGCATAGGCATTTTTTAACTTTTGTTGTATTAAAGCAATAATTACTAATTTTACATACAACCATATAATCAAAATTAAAAAATATGACTTTTTACTACATTATTAGTATGTATTATTAATTTATATAACTATAGATTGATTATCTAATTACATAATATATACTTAAAACAAAAGTTCGGAACTTAAAACATTTAAATATCCATCATAGAATTTGTAAAACATAGGGAAGTGATATATAGTTTTAAGGTACGAAGAATTCAAATATGAAATTTTATTTTGCATAGTTTTAATTTTTTTTATTAAACTTTACGCATATTCAACGATTTTTAACAATTTGTGACTAGTATTATTGTTCAAAATATATTAATTACAATTTGTTTTGAGCATAGTAATACCATTTATTTATTTGTTTTTTATTTGTCAAAAAAATGTTGCACATCAACGTAATTTATAAATACTCAACAAAAACAATTTTAAATGATAAAAGACTTATACCCACCTAGCCATCCTAATTATCTTAATAAAGACGTCGGATATGCGTACTTATCTACAGGCTATACTCATATACAGTTAAAAATAAACTATTTAAATCCATTCTTCATAAAGGATGTTGATGATGTGTACGATAAAACTATTAAGGATATTAAAACCAAGATACATAGGTGAAAATAAAATTTGTGTCTCTATTAATGAGATAGGTAATGTCGAAGGACGTTTCATAGTAAACGTTGTATGAGTTCTCAAAACTGATAATAAATGGTAATATATTTTTATACATTATGTTTTTTATACTAATAAATCCTTTTTATTAATGATTTTTTAAGTTTAACAGGTCATATATAAGCGAATATTTTAGTGATTTTTAGTGCTATAAGTCCCGAATCCTGTTTATAAATATAATACAAAAATAATAATATAGTTTAACAGATAGAAATGATCTGTAATTTGAAATATTGTGCATATGATCACCCTTATAAAGTTAACTTTACGTAGATACTTATTTTTATATCTATAAAACCCAAAATCAACAACACGACCGAAATTAAAATGTGTTAAACTACTTAAATATGTTCAAATTGCTTTATTTAAGTTTTTTTTAGCATTAGATATTTAAATTTTGAATAAGTATTTAGTTATTAGAGTGATTTAATAATAATTGTATGTAATACTTAGATTGTAATTTAGTAGATTATTTTATTTTATCTTTTTGATAATAATTTCAAATATCAACTGAACATTGAACGATCATGCTTATGTATTGTTTAGAACGACACATGCTAATTAATGTTTAGTTATAATTAAGGAATTAGTGCAGTTTATCATGTCTCTCAAGAAATCCAAAAAAATAAAATTGCTAGTACTTAGGTAGTTATGTACTATGTTTAAGTCAAGGTAAGTTATTCAATATTGTTTTTATTATTTGTAAGAAACTAATGTGATATTTTATAATGAATGACATTTTATTAAATGTTAAAAGTAACTTAACTAGTTACCTATTTATATTAATTTTAATTAGTTACACTGTTTATTAATGTAAGACTCACAATATTAATTTTTTTTTTAAATATTCATACCATTTTAGTCAAACATTTTTTAATTAATTAAGTGTTACTTATTTATACCTAATAATAAAGTTATTAAGTTTTATTTTAATGTGAATTATCTCTGTATATATTATTTACTTATTCAGAATTTTGTAATACTTAAATAATTATGAAAAATAATGATAAACTTTATTTAAATTATTTGAATTTGTGGCATCTAACTGTAGGTATACTATTGAGTATAATTTTAAGATAAGGCATAAATGCAGTTTACCCTAAGTGATATTTTGTAATTTTATTTCAAAATGCGTGTTTCTATATATTTGATTTGATGGAACTTTCAAAAAAAGTCGTTTAAACTTAATTTGTAAGTTATGGTCAAAAAACATAAAAATACCAAAAATTTAAATTTTTGGAAATTTTTATTTTGTTTGTGTCAGTATTTTTATGTTTAACATTTTATTGAAATCAATATTTTATTTATCATAATTTTTTTTTTTTTTTTTATTAATCTTAAGCCCGGCAACTATGGCCATTAGCTATTTGTAGGTTTTTTATAGTAGGTTTTATTGTGGGTTGAGGAACGGTTGGTTATAACACGTTTTTGTATGTGTGGCAAGGATTTGTTTCTATAAACCGGGTGGTCATCCATCCGGGAACTAGCAACACCGCCCGGTACATACACTCAGAGCATTTCCGCAGTTGAGCGTGCGACCGTGCCACACCAAGCCACTATCATAATTTATCGTATTTTATTTATAAAATTAAAATTGTTTGTATTTTAAACTCATAAACAAAATTTTTTGAAAAAAAAAAAATGCATTTTGAAGTTTTTTGACTATAACATCCAAATAAAAACTGAGCAACTTTTTTTGAAAGTATCATAAAATTAATTTAATTTATTATGCAAAAATTTAAACATGCAAAACACATGGTTTGAAAAAAAAATTCTAAAAAATCACTTGGGAGCTAAATTTGTTTGCTAATTTGTCCCCCCCCCCCAAAAAAAAAAAGATAAATAAATAAACTTAATCTTATTGGAAAATTATTTAAGTATTCGTACATAGTATATACTCATAGTAAGCAGGTTAGGTATATATTTAAAATATGCAAATAAAAAAACCTAAAATTGATCCACCCCGTTAATAAGTTTAAAATAATACTAAGAAAACCATTCAGTCTTATCAACTGTTGACGTTTTCTTATACGTAAGCACTAATAGATATTTTAAAATTAATTATGAGTTAAAAATGGTATACTATATTACTGTCAATCATCAAATTATTGACTAATAAAATTATCAGACAGCTGCGGGGCTAAGTTACGTACCTATGTATAGTATTTAGGTATAACTTCTAATCTTTATTTAACAATAGGAACACTTGAATAAACATTTGACCAACTTTTTACTTTTTTGAAGATTTATCGATTATTGACTCATTGTACACTTAACATTTTACACATTTTTGATACACATGGAACATTTTAAAGTCGTCATTTTAGTCGTTTTTGATAATATTTCCTAGACATTAATTGGTACTGATTACCTTATATTAGCTATACCTAATAAATTCTTTTTGTTAAAGAAGTATAAAAAAGGTCGATAATTGGTACCGCTTTGCAGTATAGTGGGTGTCGAGTGGATCACTGTAATGAATGTGTTAAATTTTAATTAAATGATATAAAATCATTGTATACGAAAAACACGATTCTAAGCGAAGACGGTCAGCCTACATTACTAAGTATATTTAATGATATTGTTGTTAAAATAGTTAATTTTACTATTAATAATACAGTAGGTTGAATTAATGTTTATAGAAAACATTGCATTTCAAAATATCATTAAGAGTTTAAAATATAATAGATAATAGGTAATATAATTTAAAAGTTTCAAGCACCCACGAAAAATATTTTTGATTATAACAAAATAATCATTATTAAAATATCATTATTTTTCATTTAAATATTTAATTTTGTTCAAATTTGAACTTAAAATATCTATAAAAATCAATCATGTAAATATATTTTTTAGATTTATTGGATACAACATTTACAAATTACGAAAAACTTTGTTTAAAATTTTTAATCCTTAGCTACACGAGAATTGAACATTTTATATATTTTTAACTACAAAATAGCTTGCAAATAATCAAGATTTTGATGAATTTAGGTCAAAATTTGAATTTTAAAATTTAAATGCTAAACAAAAATATTTCTATCAATATTTACAGAAAAAAAACCGAAAATTTTTTATGCTTGCAATTATCTTAAAAAATGTAAAAATATTTTTAAAATAAAACGGTGAATAGAAAATAATAATCTCAACATTCAGTGAGAAAAGTTTTTTAACCTACTGAAAAAACTTATTGACAATAATAAACATCTTTTTTTAAAAATCCGAAAATGTATTGCCTATAAATAGCTTAAAAAAAGTCAAAGTATATTGAAAAATTGATTGTATATAGAAAATACTTATAAAACATTTAATGAAAATATCATATATCTACTGTTATTATTTTTGGTGTTGCACCATAAAACAAAATCAATATTGTAAAAAATTCCCGTTTTCCCGACGCGTTTGAAAACTTTTGAATTTTTTACTTTTGACTCCCTCCCCTCCCCTCACCAACAAAATACCAACTTTACTGTCCTAAAACGTGATGACACACAAAAGAAACACATCATTGTAAAATCAATACATTTATCGCACCGCTCAGAATCAAAAATAATTTATTGAATAGTAAATACCAAATAAACAATAAAATGACCTCATGATAAATTGGTATTATACAGTGCCATGGCCATTAATATAATGTAAATATGTTCATTTCAAAGTCCAAACACGAGTGAAAAATAAATGTATAGAATTATGAGACATATAAGACAATGTACATATTATTAAAAATGTAAATGTGTTTAAAAATGAATCAACTGCTGTGTTTTCATAAATTTTAATTTATATTTCAATCAAACTGGAGGCAGGTATTCGTAATTTAAATACTTAACTTGTATTATATTTATGTTTTACATAATTATGTATTATATAACTAATGTTACATAATATACTAATGTACGATCTTCGAGCGGATATATGTATGATATATACGTTTAATTTTTGTATCGTATTCGATTTAAACTATCATGCAAAGGCTATCATGCAAACGGCCGTATCCACCATAGTAATAGATTATTAAGGAGCATAATTTAATACCTTGAATGAGCCTGTTAACCGTCGATGTTATATTATCATTCTAGTTAGAATTACAATACAGATGTGATAATAAAAATGACTTACCTATCATGTAATAACGACTAATCGGTATATTTTTATTTCTGTAGTGCCGGATATAGTGATTTGGTGCATGCTCTCGGGTTGCAACTACAGTTTATAATAACACTATAGGTACAGTAGATTTTTGGTATGTCAAACATTACCTTATCTTTAAACTTTAACTGCTTCTAAATTTTTTAAAATTGTTACTATTTCTATTAAAATTCCTTTTACCTACAACCTAAATTAAATGCATTATTATCTTCAAAAATTTCGAATTAAAATAATTTCATTTTTATACGTCTATATTTAATCTATACTTATATATTTATGGTATATAAATGTTACACAATTTTTATCATGGAAGTATAGAATACAGTGAAATTTGTGATTATAAAGACTATGAAATATGAATTAAATTTTGAATATCGACTAATTTCATTATCAAAAAATATTAGTAATAATTAGGGACCGGAATTTGATGACCTAAAAATATATAAAAATACATGAAATGTTAAAAAATAATATCAAAAATTTGATAAAAAAAATATATTTTTTATACTTGACAAAAAAATTATAGGTAATTCTTTTTAGTGAAGTTTCTATCTCTACACTGTAAATAATAGACAATATCAAACTAAAAATTCCATCTAATACAAAATAAATATTAAAATTAATTTAAAACAGATACGAAATACAAATAAAACTATATTAATCTATATTAGGTACTTGTCTAATGTCTACAATCTTTATTTTCCAAATAATTAATACTAAAATGAAATATTTACACAAATTATTATAAGGCTTTACAATATAATATTGTCAATGGTAATAATTTATCATGTTACTTTTCTTGAATAATTAGCTTTATCAAAATAATGTGTTACAATAGAGTGTAACTTTCAATAAGAAAAAATGCCAAATATATATACAAAAATTAGAACAATGAATAAAATGCACCCAAAATACTAACAAATATTAAAAAATGCAAAATAAAAGTTTTACCATTAGATTCTGTATTTTGTGAACCAAATTTCTATAAAGACGAGCATCGCATTAAAGCAAAAAAAAAAATGTAAATTAAATTCCGGGCCCTAAATAATGATTATATTATCATTATTATTAACCATAATAATGAAGTGACTCCGACATCGAGGAATTTGCTAACGACGATGATTTGGGAAATAATTATTGTCACGAGGATTTAAAATTACTTGAAGGTAATTTATGTTTTATACTAAATTATGTTACATTTTACTTCATTCTGTAATATTTTATTTCATACAATTTTCAATTTTAATACTTATTGTTTCTTTTTATTGTCAGACTTTTTAACTAATAATGAAGATTTTGATGATATTATGGGTGAAAATATTGAAGTCGAAATCGACGAAAACGCAGTTGACGAAAATATAGTAGATAATATTCAAAATGTTGTTCCTACTTCCTCCGTGCCATCTAGCGACTATTTCACCCAACAAGATTTGACTGACAAAAAAAAAGTTACTTGAATTTGTGGTGAATACATAACTCTACCTTTTGATATTTTTGAACCACATCTAAATATAACTTTCGACTTGTCTTCTCCACTTCAATTGTTCAGTAATTATTTTTCAGACGAATTATTAGAAACCGCTGTTTTTAACACAAATTTATACGCTGTTCGTAATAATGTACCAAACTTTCCTCCTACTACAGTAGCGGAATTGAAAAGTTTATAGACATAAATATTTTGATGGGAAATCTTGGTTTACCACGAGTGCGTATGTACTGGGAGCCAAAATTCGCTGTCCTATTAATTTCGGAAAATATGACTTCAAATAGATTTTTTAAATTGAGAAATAATCTACATTTTATAATCGATAAAGACCCGAATACTAATGATAGGTTTTGGAAGGTGAGGCCTTTATATAAAGCTATACGAAAATATTGTGCTAGTTTACAGCTAGAATCAACATTCAATGTTGATAAACAAATGGTCCCTTTTAAGGGACAATTAAATGTAAAACAATATATTAAAAACAAACCAACCAAATGGGGCGTAAAATTATTTTGTTTATGTGGAATATCAGGAATGATTTACGATTTTATAATTTATCAAGGATCTACCATGGAAATTAGGCCAGAATATTCTCAATTTGGACAAAGTGCATCTTTAGTAATGCAGTTATCCGAAAGAATTAATGTGCCCAACTGTACATTATTTTTCGATAACTATTTCAGTACATTTTGGCTGTTTGAATGGTTGAAAAATCGAAATATTTATGCTGCCAGTACAATTAGAGTTGATAGGTTTATGAAACTCCCATTTACTACCAATAAAGAAATTAAAAAACACCACAGTAGAGGCTACATGGAAAATTTAATTTGTAATACGTCTGGAGTGGTGTTAACAAAATGGTATGATAATTCAAGTGTAGTTCTGGCTTCAAATTTTTGTGGTATAGGACAAGTTGACCAATGTCGACGTTATGACAAAAAAAAAATAAAAAATACGTAGACGTTCAAAGACCGGAAGTTGTAGCCCGTTATAATGAAGGAATGGGTGGAGTAGATAAATGTGATCACTTAATATCGTTGTACAGAATTTTTATAAGGTCAAAAAAGTGGAATTTACGCCTCATAACTCATGGAATTGATATATTTGCAGTGAATTCATGGATTGAGTACAAAAAAGAAGCAAAATCTTTAGGACTTCATGAAAAAAAAATCCTAGATCTTATATACTTTAGACAGTACTTGGCTGAAGCATTAATTTTATCAGGTAAACCCGTTACAATAAAAAGAGGTCGTCCTAGTAATAGTCCGTCCACATCTATTTCATCTACATCAACACCAAAAACTAAACAGCAACGACCAATTAATGATGTGCGATTTGATGATATAGGACATACACCAGTATTCCTGGATAAGAAAGAGGCTGGAAGATGTAAGAATTTTGGTTGTAAATCTAAAACGTATATAAGCTGTAAAAAATGTAGTGTCAACTTATGTATAGCACGTAAGCAAAATTGTTTTGAATCATTTAATTCTAAATAAAAAATAGTTTTAAATATAATTTTGACTTTAAACCATGTAATATTTTAATTTTAACCTTTAATTTTAATTCCATAGATTATTATTTAATAATATAATAAATTTTTCTTAATAAAGCTTATCTAAATTCATAAGAATCCAAATGATGTAGTATTTTTTGTATTATTTAACATAGATACCTTTACGTCATCTTGTCCTGTTGAGAGGACACGTTATATCTCAGGATCAGCCTGTCCAAACAATTTGGGACCAATTTTAAAAAACTTTAAGAATTAAGCTTAATTCAAATTAGTTGAAAAAAAATTTTTTTTTTTAAATATAAATATATGACGGAAAGGGTTAACAATGATTTAACTTTCTAGACATATTGTAGATATTATATAATATTTATACACATCAATCAATTTTAACTTATTAAAATTATTATTATTCATTGGTTATGATTACTATTTACTATTCAGTTTTAAATTATGGCATAAACATTTCGGGCAGTATGAACTTATTTGTATATATATTATTAGACTTTTGCCCTTAAGTACTCTGAGCAAAGTTATTTTCCTTAATCCGCTTTAAAATTAAAATCCTTAATACTAAAGATTCCAAACCTTTTTATTCATTTTTTTTCAAATAAAAATATATATTTTAAACTCTTCTGCCAGCCTTTTAATGGTTGCATGTAAATATATGTCGTTGATTATATTTAACAATTTCTAATTATCTTTGATTTGTATTCTATATTTACTTCTTAGTCTTTTTCATCATATACAATCTATTATTAAGTAATAATGACTAATTTATAGTATTATGTTTGTATTTTCTGCACACAATAATTTTAAAATTATGTTTTAAGTCTCATATCCATATATATATATATATATATATATATATATATTAAATAAATAAACAAAATATTCAATAAATTTTCATATTCAATTATAATTAATAATACACTACTATATCAAGTACATGTGAGAGAAGTGAAACGAATATAACTACGTTTAATAGGAAATATTATAAAAACTCAAATGAATAGATAAATTTAAATAATCAACAATAAAAAAATAAAAATTTAATTCAACTTTAAAATGTTATAAATAATCGCAAGTGACAGTTGGTGAACAGTGATAACTCAAAAATGATTTCCAAGAATTTTGTCTAATATTTAAATTGTTTTTCTTTAAATTGCAACATTATTTAAATGGGCGCATGTGGATCTTCATCTTACAAAATACAAACATTACAAGTAATAAATAGTTTGCGAAATCGTATTCAGCAGAATCAATTTCGTATTGTTAGTTTTAATATTAGAGTAAATTGAACTATTCTCAAACTTAAAGGTAAAAACATTATCTGCGTTAGAAAGTAATTTTCTTACGATATTACAATTTTTAAGCAAGCAATAAGGATTTTTAATATTTTCCATACTCATAACTCGTTAGTACCTCTACCTAAGTTCTTTCTACTAGAATTTAAAAATAATACAATACATTTTTACAACTTTTTTTATAGACATTCGAAGTTCATATATTGACAAAATTGGATATTACACGTAAATTAACAATAATTCCTCTTATAGTTTTAGTTATTTTGCTGTAATTAAAAAAATATATTTTTCGTAGTAACTTGAAACTTATCGATATTAGTATATTATTATTTTACATATCATAGGTAATAATGCATTTTTCAATATATTTAGACTGGCTTTAAGGAATTTATATAATTTTACCTCGAATCTATTATAGATACGATAAAGATACGTATATAATAGTATTATAATTATTATTGCATGGAATGCTGATATTTTTATTGAAAATTGGCTTAGCGTACTTATTGCTTATCAGTTATTAGTAATACTAACTAATTAGTATTATAACTAACATTTTTTAGTTGGAACAGAATGTCGCCTATATTTCTAAGAATATTTTTAAATTTATTTATATTAATTATATAATTTATTTATTGTTTTATTAGTAATAAGTTAATACTTAATATACATAAATTTAAAAATATCCTTAGAAATAGAGGCGACTGCAACTTTCTGTTTCAGCTAAAAAATTTTTTATCATGTGCAATAATTTATTATTGAACTCAAAGGGTTAACACATCCTACAACTATTACAGTGATCTAATCAATGACGAGTTATACTTAAAACTTACTATACAGCCAGCGACTTCCCAGGCACCAATAGTATTATTTATCAACGTTATTATAAAATAAATTATGTCCTACATTATCAGTCATTGAGTCTTCGAATAAAAAAAAAAAAACAGATATAAATAATATAACACTCAGTAAATTAATTAATAAATAATAATTATTTATTTATTATAATTTACTAAATCAAAACTTATTAAATGAAAAAGTATGTTTATTAAAATTGATCAACGTGATATTTATTTAAGCTTTTTAATACAAATATAATACCATTGATTATAGATAGCACTATTTATAATCAATAATAATACAGTAGACGCCGCTTATAAGACACTTTGGGACCAGCACAAAGTGAATCTTATAACCGAATGAACCTTATAGGCGAAGTGGAAAAAAAAATTAATTACGTATTTATAAATTTTATTTTACTACATATTTTGCTTTGATTTTAATACATTAACACATATTACATATTACATACTTTATTATTGAATAAATTTGAATTAAATGATGATTAAATTTGAAAAATAAAATTGAATAAATTTAATAATCCTGATAAAAAAAAAAAAAAACTAAAATAATTAAACGTAAATACATATAAAAATTATTTTTGAAAAAAATTTGTAATTTTAGTTTGTTTTTTATTTTCTTCTAATATTCCGAAAATATACTGTTCGTAGTCGTATTGTATATTAAAATTATTACCACGGTGATGGACAGCTCTCCTTATCACGTCTAAAGCCTCCAGAACCACAGTGCACATGTACGCATGTGTATTTATGTACCCGTAATTACGATAACTGTGCAGCCACCAGATAATCAGTACACTATAATAACGATAATCGTTGCGATAAATGTGAACTTTTATCTGCGATAAAAATTATTATACGTTATTAGATACCAACAGAAACTAGAAATAATCAACACGAATATTATTTAATTTTTCAATACCAATTTATTTCTAAATTTTAACCAAAAAAGTTTATTTTCTACTATTTATTTTACGAAATTTGAGTCTTATAACCGAAGTGTTGAGTCTTATAACCGATTTTTTTTTAATGTATTTGGATACTTCCGGACCGTTCTAGACGATTTTGAGTCTAATAAGCGACTAAACCTTATATCCGTGAGTCTTATAAGCGGCGTCTACTGTATATAATATTTATAAATTTATTCGATTGACAATGATAAAACTAATTACGGTTATCGTGGTAGGTTAGATTACAATTTTGTTGAAATTTTTGGAATGTGTAAGTTAATAATTTTCTATATGAAAATTTTGTATTTTTGTTGTAGAAATTTAATAAAAAATAATTTATCGACTTGCAATATTATAATATAATGTAGATTTTATTTATAATTTATAACGTTCAAAATAATTTGAATTTATCATGATTCATATCTAATAAGCAATGACTGCTAATTATGAGTTAACACTTATGAGAGTAAAATAATCTTTCAAGAGGGATTTTAATAGTATATTTAATACATACAAAACAATCAATATAGTATGTAATTATTTTTCAAATTAAATATATTTAATTAGTATATAATTCATAAATCATTTTCTTAATATCAAATTATAGGTAATTAATATTACTATACATACGATAATAAATATGATAAAACATAATTTATGATAAAAACATTTATAATTTTTTATGAGCGAAAACAATTATAAAAAAACGAGAAAGAAATATATTGGTTATAAGCTAATTTAGTTCAAGTGACCTACATTTAAAATCAAATTATGTTGAGTCAAATTTTCATATTATAAAAATATGAAGGTAGATACACAATTACATTAGCACATAGCTACATACAGTAAAACTTGCTTAAAATTTTCTTCAAAGGACCAACTCAAAAAAGCGTATTAAAATTGGAAAAGCGTCTTATGCGAGTATAGGATATTGTATTTTTTTTAGTGAACACAAAATATAATTGCATGTTTATTTTTCCAGTTTAAAAAAAAAAAAAATTAAAAAAAGAAAAATTTGTGTGAAATAAAATTATAATTTTAAAAAATTACAACAGATATTTTTTTATAAATAATCAAGGCCGTATTTAGGAAGTGGCTCGGGTGGGAAATTTTCCGAGGTGCAACTTTTTAGGGGCGTCAAAAATATGATTAAAAAATGTATAATTATTTTATTTTTATATTATACCGTTGTAGCAATTTTTTAATTGATTTTTATACTTATCAATAATAAACTTAATTTATTTAGTCATAATCCATACTAAATTTTGAATGCTAGTTAACTTAACAAGTTGACTATGCAGATGCTATTTATAAATTTGCCACTCAATAAGCAAGAAGAAAAAATAATAATTTTGTTATTAATATTTAAATATATACATATAATTAATTTCTAGTAGTCACATTTTTTTTATGAGTCAATGTAGTATAAAGGTGAAGGGAGGGACGCTCAAATAGTTGGAACCCAAAGGTGCCAAAACACTAAATTCGGTTCTGTATATAATATTAAAAACATTTAAAGATACATGCATAATGTATTTGTAATCAATTTTTTGTGCAGTTATTTAAAAAAACAAAACTAAATCAATTTTTCAATTTTTTAATAATACAAAATTGTTATTATTTTTACAGCTCCAAAATTGCTGGAATACTAAGATTTTCTAGTATTTATATAATAACTATATTTTCCTACTATAAAAATATTTAATTCATAACATGTCTGGGTTATTTTTAAATGGGAATCGTCAAATAATTTGTATTCTATATAGTACGAACTATACAAATTATAAATAAATCTTATTGTATTAATATAATGTAGCCACCAATATACACATCAGCCATCTGTAAATAGTGTACATAATCATTGAATTATTTGTTTTAAACTAATTTTTTAATTGATCCTTATGTACCAAATATCAATAATTATGAAAAAATTTAGCTTCAAATTATACAGTAAGGTCAATAATAATTTAATTACGCGTTTCATACTATAATTATAATATATAGATATTGTACACTTTGATCTAATCTATTCAATGAGATATGCGTATTCATAAATATAGTAATAGAGACATAATTATATCACCGTACAACTTATAAACTATTAACTAATACTTATTAAGACGCTTTTTAGACTAAGGGACTTTATAACGCCCACGTGCATCGGATATTCGAATTAATACATTTTCTCGGGAGAAAAATTGAATACCCACAGATACATATTACTCGAACAGTATACTTTAAGTAATGAAACATTTTTTTTCTAAGAAAATCTGTATAAACCAACTGCGTTTTAAGTATATATGGAAAATGCGGCGTCATTAGGGGATTTTCAGTAAGTTGAAATTATCACGAGAATTACATTTGTTAACCATTTATAATAAAGTTGTAACTGGTTTTGATCGTTGGTGGGGGTGGTTGGTGTGAATAGCTACAAAACTTTGTGATAGGAATCAGATGTAGCAGGAAAAATTAGACGGGCGGGTGGCAGAGCACAGATCGCTGTAATACTTACGGACAATTGATATCATATTATATCATATATATATATATATATATATTACCTCTAACAGTTCGCAGTTTTTAAAATAAAAAATGATAATCATCACAAAAAAAAAAATTGAGAAAACGACCTCTGCGTGTTAAATTTACTATTTCAGTATTTAGGTTAAGCGATGTAGGGATGTTGGCTGTAGCTCTCGTTTGTGTATGAGGGATATTATTATTGTACACGTACGCCGTGTATAACACAAACGCGTGATGGCGGGAGTGGTGGGTGACATTGGTAATAAATGTATTTGTGATGGTACTGTGAGCTGGATTAACTGACAATGCAACGGCGGCGAGCAGATGGTATTTCATGGCCATATAATATGATAAAAAAAAATTGTAACAATTATGGGACTGGCCAAATAAGTCAAGCGAGTTGATTCGATATTATTGAATCACATTTAAAGTCAGGTCTTAGCTTTAAAACCTATAAGGCGTATAATCTACGATTAAAAATATTAACAAAGATATTTGTGACGCGTTTAAAGGCTGGTAAATATTTTTGAAAAAAAAATTTAACGCGTTCTACATACAGGTGGATGAATAAATATTTGTGGATCAAAATATTTTAATTCTCCGGCACTACTGTACCGACCACTCTCAAGTCTCTATACCAGGCCTAAAATACGTTTGAACGACCTTGTCACTTACCTGACTAAATAACATGTTGATTTGCGAATACATGGCCGAAAACGTCGACGGCAACAGTAGAAGTAGAATGAGGTGTAGTAGTATCGGTGGCGGTGACGGCGACGACGATGCGACGACGGACGAGTGGATTTTACGACGGTCGAAGAACACAATGATGTGCCGCCGACACAACAATGGACATTGTCATGACGGCATGACGGAAAATGAGAAAAAACGGCGGGAAGCGCGCACGCAACGGAAACGGCCAAATGTCAAGGACTGAGAATATAATTGACCCGAGGGCAACGGTCATTAATGTGTCTTTATAATTATTTTTTTTTTTTCGTATATTGCCGAACGTAACACGCGATTAAACGGGCGACGGCGGCAACTGTACAGCGTCGGACGGCGGAGAGAAAATTATAATCGAAACCAACCTGAACAAAAAAATGTTAGACAGACAGTTTTTTTTCGAATTCGAATTCGTATCCTGCAATAATAATGATACAAGCGCACACACTAACTCTTCTCGCTCGTTATGACGCACCGAAAAAAATAATGGAAAGCGCACGTCCACGGTGACGGCTGCCGAGTATTTATTTTCTATTGCAAAACGCACTTCTACGCATAACGTCTGAAGTGGCGGCGGTCGTTACATTAACGGATGGCGTGAAGTGTACGCCCGTCTCCCTCCAGCGGCATTCCATCATAAAAGTAGGGACCCTTTATCGGGCTATACTACGCTCTCGATAATCAACAATATACTACCATCTCCTCAAGGATCGGTGGTCTTCGTCACAATCGTGTGTGCCATTGTATCACCGCTTTGTATAGTGTACGCCCTCCCACAACCACAACCAAAGACCGTCAGAGAATACAATTTCATATGACACAGTATACTATACTTATGTATACATTATAAATTATATATACGTATACGAGGGAAAACATTATGACCCAACCGTACGTACATGTATTGATATACCTACAGATAATTTTTGTCAAAGATTTTCATAACATTATAACAGCGGTAGATAATGTTCAAAAATGTATTAACGTATATTATGTATATTGATGTATATAAGTTATAAGCAATGTTATAAAATATGTAGAAATTAATTTAATATTATTTACATTAGCTGTATGACTGTAAATCAACAAGTAATGATTAAATTAAAACGAAGATTTGTTTCTAATTAGTAATTTCTATATTACTTATATCATTTTGAAAAATTACGAGTTTTAGATTCTAATTAGAGCAATGAATGTATTGGTTTTACAATGATTTTTTTTTAATCCATTAAAACAAAATTAATAAGAAAAAACGTAAATTATTTTTTTACAAATTTTTAAAAAAAATTATTTTGTTTTTTTTGGCTCAATTCAAAAATGAATTAAAGACTGTATAGCTTAAATATATCACCAAATATTCATATTATTTATTAGACATATGATAAACTTTCAAAAATATGGCACTTTTTATCCATTTTATAGATTATTCTAATTTTTGGCTTTTAGAATTTAGTCGGAGCGATAAATATAATGATTTCACAACGATATGTGTTTTTTTCTGTCTGTCATTAGTGTTGTTTGGAGTAATAAAATGCTTAAATTTTAAACTTTGATATTGAATTATGGTAGCAAATTGGTATAGTTGATATTTTGGAGGGTTAAAACTCAAAAGTAAAAAAGGTCGGCAGTGGGTACCGCTGTACTCTGCGTTGAATGTGTTGAATTTATATTTAATGATATAAATACGAAAAACCATTCTGAGTGAAGTCTGACAGTGTACATAAGTGTCTAAGTGTATTTTATGATATTATTGCTATTAAAATAATTAATTTTACTATTAATAATACCTACAGTAAGTTGAGTTAATTTTTGGAAAAATATTGCATTTGAAAATGTTATTAAGTGTATAAAATATAATAATATACTTTGAAAGTTTCAATCATCCACAAAAAATTATTTTTAAATTACAACGAAATAACGTACGTTATATCGTTTATCTTCATTAAAATATCTAATTGCATATAAATTTGAACATAAAATGTCTATAAAAATTAAAAAATATAAATAATTTTTTTATATTTATTGATTACAACATGAATTACCTACGAAAATTCTGTTATAAATTTTTAGTCCTTAGCTATAAAAATGAACATTTTATAAATTTTTAACTACAAGACAATTTGCAAATGTTGGATATTTTGATGAATTTTGATCAAAATTTGGACTTTAAATACTTATAAAAAAAATGTGCATTTATATCTTTATTATTTAAGAATGTTATTATAACAACTATGAATAATAAAGAAAAAGGAATCTTTTATTGATATTTATAGAAAAAAAATCGAAAATATCTCATGCTTATCAATAGCTCAAAAAGAGTCAACATTTTTTTCAAATTGTATCGTGTATGAAAAATAGTCATATAAAATGTTGGTGACAATTAAAATAGATACAGTTATTCGTTTTTGAATTACACCAAATTCATTGCGTTAATTTTTTTTTTTTTTGTTTTTCCTACGCTTTTGAAGACTTTTGTGGATTTTAGATTCTGAGCGAAGCAAAGAATGTATTAATTTTACAATTTTGTGTTTGTCATTACGGTTTAAGGTAGTAAATGTGCTTAAGGTTTTTCATTAGCATCTTTTCTGGGAGGAAAGTGAGTTTAGTTGGTACTTTGGGGAATCAAAATTTAAAAATTTCTAATAATTTTTAAACACATCGGGAAAATTACAAAATAAAAAGAAAAACGGGTTTTTTTGCAAAGCAAAATGTTGACAAAACAATTTGAGTAATACAAAAAATAACGATAGATACATGAAATTTTCACCAAATGTAATGTTTGGTCAAAAAATTTGAAAATTGAATAAAAGATTTCTCATCACTTGTTGTTAGTAAAAATTAAAAAAAAAAAAAACATTAAACGTAAAAATAGACTGCAATAGCTTTTAACAAGCGATTTTAAATAGTTACAATTTCAATATAAGCACGAATATTTGCAATTTATTTTGATTTAGAAATTCATAAAAAATTTTTTTTTAAACCTTAGATTTGAAAATTTAATACAAGATTTCCAATATGTTTTTCTACCTTTTACAAAAAAAAAATGTTTACCTGAAAGTCAAATTAATTTTTTATGAGCGTTTGAAATAGACTTGGATTCATTCGTAAACTACTAATTTCTCAGTTAACAAATTACCTTATTTTACTGTAATTCAAATCCGAAAAACTGTAGACAATTGAAATTTTCATCCCAGGTTGAGATTTTAATTTTCTATACATTATACAATTTTAGAAACGTTGACTTTTTTGAGCTAATTGTACGCATAAGAAATTTTTATTTTTTTCTTCTATTAATATTTATTAAAAAAATGTTGGTTGGATCAAAACATTTAAAAATTTAATACAAGGTTCCTTATAAGATATTCTAATATCAATTAAATATTTTTAAAAATATATAAGTACTATTTATTTTTATAAGCATTTAAAGTTCAATTTTTAAACCAAAATCCATTAAAATAGGTATCGAACATTTATAATTTATTTTGTAGTTACAAATGTATAAAATGTTCAATTCTTATAGCTAAGGATTGAAAATTTAAAACATGGTTTTTTCATTAGTATTTCATAGTGTATTCAAAAAATATAAAAATTATCTAATCATCGTTTTTTAATGATATTTTTTGAACAAAATAAGACATTGAACCCTTTCACTACCTTTCAGTACTCCAAGATACATAAAATTATATGTGTGATAACAGCATAATTAAAAGCATAGGAGAAAACAAAAAACTTTTTTAAAGTTTTTATTCTAAAAAATCTTTTACTTGGTCAAAAAAAGCTTTTAAGCTTGTAAAAAATATTAGATATATATACACTCAATTTTTTTCCCAATTCCAATAATAAAATTTGAAGAATTTTTTTAAATTGTTTTTTTAATTTTTACTGTTTACACTTACACACACACATATATATATATATATATTTGATATGATTTTTTTCTTTAACTTTATTATCTCTAACTGGTTCTATTCACATATTTTTGCTGTAAATTAGTATTTACTCAAAATTTAATAACCATAATATTTATTATACAGTAAATTCGTATTATGTCGAACGTCGGTATCTTGAATTTTTCATAATCTCGAACTCAAATAAAATCCCCTTGAATAAAATTATAATAAAACTCAATATCTCAAAGTTTTTGATATTTCGAATTTTTTTTTATTCCCCTTGAGTTTTGACATAACAAGAGTTTACTGTAATTATAAATATAATTATTAATTATATAGTAAATGTGATGCTTTTGTCATAAATTAAATCAACCTATCGTATTAGGTACTAATAGTAAAATATAAACTGCTATATTATAACAAACAACGATTTCTGATTTAATTCAAATTTAATACTTCTATTACAGACTACTCAATTATGAGGTACAGTTGACTGTACAGAGTGGTTACCTACTTTATATTTTCCAGATTTTATAATAACTATTAATTATTATAATTATTGTTTAGGACCTAAAATTTAAGCAATAATAATAATAATAATAATGCCTATATCAAACATGATTAATTCACAAAATCAACAATTTAAAACTAAATTTTTTATTGAACATTTTTAAAGTTGCACTTATAAATATTAAGTATGAAAATATTTGTATTAGGTACCTAGATGATAGTTATTGGTTATAATATAAATGTAGTGTTACAACTCTTTTCTTTCATCATGTATTATTTAAACATTATAAAAAAAGAAATCGTCATCTATATTAGTATTCATTAATAGGACATGTTAAGATCTTACAAATTCCGATGCCTTAAAAATTTTGTATTTTTCTCTAGTGCGTTCTATTCTAGAATATTACTAATTCATATGGACATCATAATGTGGTCACCCTATGCTGCTTTTACAAAGGTATCTAAAATCGATTTCTTTGCTATATTTCGTACAAATATAATATCCCTTGAGAATGTCATACACAATATAAACTGTCATTAATCCAATTAAATATGGCCAGTTTAGCTGAAAAGAGAACAATGATTGATTTGAAGTTATTATATAAAATATCAATGGTTATAAAAACTGTCCTGAATTACTTAGTTGCTTTCATTTTAATTTGCCTTATTGTCGAACTTGATTTGCAAAAAAGTTTTTTTGTAATTATATTTCTACGTCTCGTTCATAGATTATGTATATCAATTTTTTTTTTATTATTATTATTTGTATTATCGATATTATTAATATTATTTTTGTGTTATATTATTTTTATTATTATTATGATATTTTTCTTCAAATAGATTTAGGTCCCAATAGCCAGTATAATAACTTTAACAATTGTTTTGGGGTTCATAAACTTATAAATTAAAAGTAATATTTTATTGCTAATAAACAAAATCTGGACTGCATAACCTTACCGGCAATGTGTTTACACTATAATGTACAAAATATGTTTAAATTTATTTGAAATATTAAATAATTTATTTAAATCCCTTTAACTTAATAATTGAATCGTTATATTTAATTTCAAAACTATGACTTTTTGTTTATAGGCTTTTGATTAATATTAATATGTTTAATTTAGGTTTTATTTATTTAAATTAACTCATCACTTTATTAAAATATTATTTTGACCAAATACTGAAGTATTAAAATAAGTATTGAAATAACTACTTATAATATATTCACACAATACATATTAATAATGCACTAATAGACGCAATAGTAGAACCTTTTTGTGGTTCAAAATATACCAACACATTACCTGTATTTTTAGTAGTTCTTACTACTGACAAATGTGTCACTCTTAAATGATTTATCGGTATTATTAAACTACGTCATTTATTTAAATTATTCAGATCATAAATATTAATTAATTATTCAATTTTAAATACAATTCTTTTTTCTAAAGTAACGATGTCTGTGGTTTTTCATGTTTTTATAGCTATTATTTATACTTAGTATTTTTTAGTGTGCAAAAGAATTTCAAAACATCAAAACTTACAATATTAATATTAATTAGGTAGGTAATATTCAAATTATTATATAGACAAATACACATCATATACTTAGTATATGATGTGTATTCAGCGGTTCTCAAACTGTATTCTGCGGAGTCCTAGGGCTCCGTGAGAGTAGTCTACACTCAACGAAAAATAACGATAAATTCAAAAAAAAAAATAGATCAATTTAATAAAATATTTATTAATAATGACCCCATAAAGTCAGGGGCGTAATTAGGGGGGGGGGATTAGGGGGATGGATCCCCCCCCAAAACTTTTTTGTATGTATTTTTTTTTTTTTTTATTACAGTGATAGTACTATGATTATTATGAATTATGATTATTATTATTATTACGATTACTTTTATTATTATTATTATTACGATTACTTTTATTATTATTATTATTA
>JACXSJ010002575.1:18421-41700 GCA_014851325.1 Pentalonia nigronervosa | reverse complement strand
AATTTATCATTACTTTATAGTTCATAGTTCATTAGTTAATTCAGTTCATTGCCAAACAATATAGTATTATAAGTATGATCCATATTCCATACAACTAGTGAACTATGTGAACTGAAGAATAGTTCATTTGAACTATTCACTAAAATGAACTGTGAACTTATGAACTATTCACAAAAATGAACTAAACATTCCATCTCTACCATACAATGTTAATATTTGGCGACCACACGTAGGATGCAGCCACTATGAAGCGCTAGTATTGTCGGATTCAAGATGGTGGTACCCCCATCATAGATTTTTGTCATAGTCGGTGGTGGCTGGGAGGGAGCTTATCGCGCGGTGCCCATCTAAAAATAGAATAAAATTAAGAAACTGAAATGCCAGAATCATTGGAAATAATAATTATTATTTTATTATCATTACTATCTTGTAGGGATGGGAAATATGAATCAGTTGAGTGAATCGATTCAGTTGATTCGATTCACTCAGCTGAATCGATTCAGTGATTCATCTCGATTCAATGAACTACTCAACTACAAGTATTCAGATAAAACTGAATCAAGACATGATTATAGGGTAGGGAATGCAAAAATTTTCCTGAGGTTATGTTAATATCGATAAACCGATATATTAAATCACTAGATGACTTGTTTTGAGTGTTTAAGTCTAACTCTCACATTTGACGGCTGGTTCATAACGACTAGTATATAAAGGTTTTCTATACTAATTACTATCAGTGCGAAGTACTCCCTGTTTCTCTTGATTTCGGGTCAAGTCTATACAATGGAAAGTGTTGTAGTCCAAGGCTGACGAGTCTTCTTCAATCACAACGCAATTATATAAATAATTAATAATATAATACATAAATAATAATGATAACATGGGTACAGGTATTTTTGCTTTTTGGCGTAAAATAATGATTATATAGTGTATACTAGTACACTAGATGTCATAGAAGATTGAACAAAATTTAACCATAGATATATAAACATATTACCTAATTCAGTTTTGAAACAGTGTTACCGATGAACCGATTCATTTTACAACACTGAATCGATTCAATCGGTTCATCTAGCTGATTCGATTCAGTGAATCGAATCATTCATGAATTACCCATTCCTACTATCTTGTTAATCGTTCGCTGTACACTATCCCGCAACTCGTATTTTCGGCTGTCTTCTGTAGTGTGTAGCTTGCGTAATTATTTTTAATTAATCAAAATATTTGTAAACATGTCTGGAAACAAGTGCCAATATTTAAATTGTGGCAAATCAAGGAAAATGTTTCCAAATTTAAAAATGTTTCGTTTTCCAAAAGACGAAAGGAAAAAAATATGGATAATAAATTCAGGTAAGGAAATTGTTTTAAATTTTCATAAGGCATTGCGAATATTATTTTGTCACTACCTAATTAATAATTATTAAAAAGAAAATATCTATTAATTATAATATTTATATATATAGAATATGATAAGTGATTTATGAATGTTAAAATATATGATTTATCTACCTACAAATATGATTTATTATTTTATTAACTTATTTTTATAAATTTACACAGGAAACACAAGTTTATTTTCTGTCGAACCAGATAAACTTCACAATAGGTACATTTGTCAAGAACATTTTCCGCCAGAGAGCTTTTCACAAAATTTTACTCAAAATCGTTTGTTAGACACTGCTATTCCCTATAACTATAAATCTGAGGCTCAACTATCTACATCATCAGTCATTAACCAAAATGATAAATCTGAAAAGGAGTATAATATTTTAATGTCAGCACCAACTAAAACATATACACGCTCAAAATCAGACATGGTAGAGTTAGTTTTTCCCAGTTCCCCTTCAATGTTTTCTACTCCTCAAAAAATTAAAATAACAAATATAATAGACATGCCTCGCCCAAATTTAAAAAGGAAATCTGATTTGATTGAAATAGATACACCTAGAAAAATTAACTTAAAACAAAAATTAAAACAAAAAAACAAATCAATTCATAGTAAAATAAGTCACATTTCAAAATTAAAAAAAAGAGTTAATACTTTTAACAGCCATAATAATGTTAAGAACTCAATAAATATGTATAACTTTCCATCAATTAATTCCAAGGCTATCGTAACAATGCAATTAAAAGATAGGCGTCGTCCATGGACATTAAATGAAAAAAATTTAGCTTTAAATTTATATTATAAATCACCAACAGCATATAAATTTTTATGTTCACAAAATGTTATCTTACCTGGACCATCGACTATTCGTCGTTGGATCGGTCAATCAAAATTCTTAGCAGGTTTTAGTAAATTATTTTTCAGCCATATACAAAAAAAAATTGAGTTATCTGATTATAAAGAAAAAGCGTGCACTGTTTGTTTTGATGAAATGTATATAAAAGAATTTATAGAATATTCCAAAGAATTTGATTTTATTGAAGGTTTTGAAGACTTAGGTCATTATGGGAGAACCAATAAAAGTGCCAACTGTGTTTTAATATTTATGGCTCAAGGTATTTATTCACAATGGAAATTTCCAATTGCATATTTTCTTGCTCATTCTGGAGTTAATAAAACCATTTTAAAAAATTTAATAATTGATGTTTTACAAAAGTTATTTGAGGTCGGATTGTATCCAAAAATTATAGTTTGCGATCAAGGCACAAACAACCAAAGCACTTTAAAATCATTAAATATTTCAGAAGATAGTCCATTTTTTTTTTATCAACAACAATAAAATATTTTCTTTGTTTGATGTTCCACATTTACTTAAAAGTGTTAGAAATAATTTAATTAATGCATGTTATATAAAAGATAATAAAATAATCTCATTTGATGATATAAAAAAAATGTACGAATTGGATAAACAAAATCATAAAAGTAGGTCTCTTGTCAAAATAACAGATGCACACATTTACCCAAATTCTTTTCAAGAAATGCGTGTTAAATTTGCAGTACAATTATTAAGCAATTCCATGTCTGCAGCAATTCGAACTTGTATACAAACAGGATAACTTCAAAGTAATACTTCATCAAATACTGCTGATTTCATTGAGTTTATCAATCATTTATTCGATTGTCTTAATAGCAGGTATTTATATAGCCATAATCCATATCTTTGTGCATTAACTGATGTAGGTACTGTAAAAATTTTTTTAATAGGAGCTTCACAATACTTCACAAATTTGCAAAAATTAAAAAAAGGAAAATTAACACAACCACCCTGTTTTAAAGGTTTTACACATACCATTAATGGTGTATTGCAGTTTTTTGAAGCAGAGAAATCTAATGATATTGTATTTTTAATGACTAATCGTTTAAATCAGGATAGGTTAGAAAATCTTTTTAGTATTTTTCAACAAAAGTGTGGTTATAATAAAAATCCAACAGCCAAAACAATTAGAACTTTGATTAGAAGTAATTGTATTTTTTCTTTATGTACATCTAAAGGAACAAATCGTGAGACAACTCAAGATGTTAATCCAGTTATAATTGATCCAGTTAGACCACTAAATTAAATAAATTTTAATAGTTCAAAATTATCTTCAGATTCGGATACAGAATGTAATTCTAATTTATCTCTCAGTTTTTTGTCATTTGATGAGGACTCAGTTAATACTGATAATAATACTGATGTTACTTTAGAAGACTGTTCTGTTACATATTTTGCAGGATATTTAGGCTATAAATGTATGAAAAAATTTAATTGTAACCACTGTCAACTTGAACTATTAACAAATAAAAACTTAAACGATAAAAAGCAATTATTTTTACTTAATAAAAATTATATTTCTATAAATAATGAAAGTGAACTTAAAGCACCATCAAATAATTTCAATAATGTAATAAATAAAATTTTAAATATTTTTGAAAACAACTATGAAAACTATTTAAATAAAAAGAAAATTAGATTTCAATTAACTGAGCGTGTAAAAAATAATAAAACACTTATAAAATGGTTAGATGAATCAATGAAAATCTGTATAGAGCATAAAATATATATAACTGAACAACTTTTACTTAAACTAACTTTTAATTTGTAAAATATTTAATAAAACAAAAATGTTTTCAACCACATAAAAATTAGCTAAACTTTCAAAATTAAAAATATTAAACCACATCTAAATAATAATAATATTTTCATTCATTATTTTTGGTTCTGACAATGTACCTGTGAAAATTTCTGCCAGTATCTACATGCTACAGGATCCATATTGTCACTAATAGACTCAAGATATATAACATATTGTAACCCTTATTGTAACTGTTGGATAATATAGTTTATAATATAATATTATTATATAAACAACCAAGATGTTTTTTTTTATTCCATTACCATACCTTGTCAAAAATAACAATATTATTTAGCGTGTGTAAGTGTACCTTGAAATATGATGTATTTTAATTTTTAGGCCCAGTAGTAAAGATTAATTCAGTATTTTTAAAAGTGTACAATATTTCATTGTTGAAATCAATTTTATAAATTTTGAACTACAAAATAGTTTTTTAAACTATAAATTTGATAAATTTTGTTTACATTCAAACTTTAAATGCTTATAAATAAATTTGTGACTATGTATTTTTAATATTTTTCAACTTGTAAAAACTAAGAGTTGTATTGCTGGATTAACATAAGTCGTGTTTAAATCGTGGTAAATTAGTTTGTAAACTGAAAAAAATCTTAAGATTTAACAGTGTAAAAACAAGAAAGTAGAAAATCGAAAATAATACCACCGTGATTAGTTGATAATATTTTGATAATAATTTTCGATAATAATAATTGATTACAAACGCGATAAACAATTTATTGTGGTTGCTATAATTAAAAGCGGTTGATTGATACAACGTCATCTATAGGCAACCCGTTAAAATATAATTTTAGTCGCCGAATACTCCTATGCCATGGGCTATCTGTCTATTCTATAATCAATGGTACTGCACAATTTGTTCGAGTTCATTTTCCGTCAGTCATGGAGGTCGGGCAGATATAATTGATCATTTAAAAAGAAATAAACATAAAACGGCTAAACAAGCGGCTACATCCAGTTCAGTGAGTAATTATTTTACACCTTTATAAACAGATGATAACACATTAAAACTTGCAGCAAAAGAGGTAACTTTTGTATACCATACAATTTCGCATTCTCAGAGTTTTAATTCAATGACGTGTAAATGTGATTGCACCTTTTGCTGTTTAGTTAACGATAGACGATTTAAAAAAAGTTAACTTTGTATCTTAATTGATGCTTCTAACCATAAAGCTATTAAATTAGTATCAGTAATTGTGCGTTATTTTTCAACTACTACTGGAGTAAAAAATAACATTTTAGAGTTTTATAATTTACTTGGAGAAACTGCTGACATAATTTATAACCAAATCATTAATGTTTTAAATAATTTTAATTTAAAAGAAAAAATCATCAGTTATTCTGCCGCAACACTAATACCAATTTTAGCGGTCTTCAGAGAAAAGGAAAAAATAATATTTTTACAAAATTAAAAGAAACCCTAAACAGATATTTTAGGAATGGGTTGTTACGCACATATTATTCACAACAGTATTCAATGTGCTTCACATTGTTTGCCAATTGATGTTGAGAGTATAGTATGCAAGATTTTTTAGTTTTTTCCATATTTACACAGTTCGTGTTGAAAATCTAAAAGAATTTTGCGATTTTGCTGACGTTCAGTACAAGGATTTACTCTCTCATTCAAAAACAAGGTGGCTTTCTCTTTTTCCTGCTATTGAATGCATCATATCAATTTTTTGATGGTTTGAAATCTTATTTTCTGTCTCAAAACAATTGTCTAAATGCTCTCAACATTTTTTTTGAAAATGAAAGTGCTTTATTATGGCTCAAGTTTTTGTGTAGTAAGTTAAAAACTATAAACTCGTTTATAAAGAAAGTTGAAAGTCAAAAATTATCGGCGATCGAGTTAATGATTATTATGGAAGATCTTATGAAGAAAATTGAAAACAAAAGAAAGGATTGGTTTCTCACGGTAGAAATTGAAAATCTCGTAACAAAACTTGAAGACGAAGAACTTATCAATAGAACTAATTTTGAAAGTAAATGTGACGAATTTTATGTATTTTATTACAACTATTTAAAAAAATGAAACAATTCAAATCAACATGTAACTAATTTAAAATCAATGTTATGGATAACATCAACCCATTATCAATTTTTCATCAACAAAATGACGAGTGGCATTATCAAGAAATAGAAAATAAATGGATATATATTTTCAAAATATTTACCGATAACAATCATGCATTTTTTGAGCTATTAAAAGTTGTTGAATTTAGTTTTGTTTTACCGGGTTCAAATGCAGCTGTAGAACGTGTTTTTTCACTGATAAACAGCACATAGACAAATTCAAGAAACAAACTTGATATAAAAACGGTAGAAGCTTCATTTATTATAAAAACGTGCTATACATCTCGCGAAGAATTCTATGACCAAATTTTGGGAAACAAGTCTTTATTAAAACAAGTTAATGGATCAGCCAAATATGTAGTAAAATTAATAGAAGAAACTCTGGACTCCGAAAGTTCTGAAGACTAAGAATATGAATTATTATTATTATATTGCTTATATACATAATTCATTCAAAACAATTTATATGCCTATATATATATATATATATATATAAGTAAATATTATTGTATTATTATTTACAATTTATATATATTCTTTTTTTTCATATATATAATTTATATATTATATAATATTTATCCATTCAAAATGTCCCGGGTTCGAGAAAATATAATCTGGTAACCCTAAGTTACTTTAATTTATTTTAAAAGTTTCAAGTATCCACGAATAATATTTTTAAATTACAAAACAATTAAATTACAGCAAAATAATTGTTCGATAATCGTTAATTAATGGATGAATTTCTAATGTCAAAAAATTTCAACTTTAAGCTTTTATAAAACATAAATGTGATATAATCCGGTTAACCTTTTTTCTATTAATTGTAAAAAAATTATGAAAAATATTGATATAAATTTTCGAATTTTAGAAAAAAAATATATATTTATATGTCAAAAAAAGTTTTTGCGAATTTTCGTGATTAATTTTGTCAAAATTCTAACTTCAGATGCTTATAAATAATTACTGTAGATTTACACTCAACTTTTTTTTTTTAATTTCTACAAACAATAACTTACAAGGAACATTGTTTTAAATATTCAAGTGTATTTAAATTATCATTTTTCTGATATAAAATATTCTGTTATAATATATACATATAATATAGTAAATATTTATTATTCCATTATATATAACCGATGAGTAATGACTAATGTTATTATACAAGAAAACATTCTTTTTGATACAATTGAACAATTGATGATTACAATTAACAATGAAGTGTATTATAATTTATGTATAAATAAGTCATAGAAACAAGGCCAGAATGGATAGAATCCAGCCCATTATCTCAGATTAACGACAACCATATTTTGGCCATAGGTGCAATTGGTCAAAGGTTATAGAATGGAGATTAGCTGCCAAAATATTTTTTTTTTTTGGTAGGTTGGACTCAAAAATTAACGATTAATCTTAATACACATATACATAATAGTTAATATAATAAATGTACAAATGATAATTGTATTTATTGTGAGTATTTAATGATTAAATACATTTTTATTAGATTTTAATAGCATTTTAATTTATCTATAATCACCATGTTAAAAAACCATCAAATTGTACAATATCAGTAAATACCTAAATAGATAGCCAACGGCTAGGAATATCTTATATTTATTCTTTAAATAACAATAACATTATTGTCTCAAAATTGTCATCCATAATCGATTTTTTAATAGAAACATTTGTTTTATCATAAATTTAAAAGTATTTTTCAATGAATAAAAAAGTACAAAAAACAGTATTTGATTACATTTGTTCGAATACTTTATAAATCTGCCTACCAATGTGATAATCTATAGTATGAATTAGTTACAAATAGAACAATAAATAATTTTTATAGCAGTATGATATCTATAAATATATTGTTTTGTATATTAACAGATTTTACAAATAGTTTATTAGAATAACAGTACCTAATTTAAATGTGTATTTGGGTAAGTATAATTTTAGTTTTCATGCCGCAAAAAAGCTGAGAAACAACAATTTGGATTTTTTTTTTATAATTATATTATTATAAAATATAAATTTCCATAGCATATAAGTAGGTCAACTAAAAATGCTTGGTTGACCATAAGTTTAAATATTGATTACCAACAAAAGTTTTGGAACGGGGAGTTGGTCCGCAAAAGTCTAAGCAAACTTTTAAAGTAGGTATATTATTATATTTTAAATACTCAATTAATTTTTCAAATGCATCGTTTTCTAGAAAAATCAATTCAACCTACTGTATTATTAATAGTAAAATAAATTATTTCAATAGCAATAATATCTTAAAATATACTTAGTTATGTAGAGTATAGACTGATAGACCGTCTTCGCTCAGAATCGTTTTTCGTATACTCGTATAATGATTTTGGATCATTGAATTCAAATTTTACACATCCATTGCATTGATCTTACTCAACATTTATTGTACAGAAGAGTAGTACTAACTTGCCGACCTTTTTATTATTTAAAATATAATGAACAACTAACGACAAACACAATAACTTAATCTAACCTTTAACACATAAGACGTTAACAATAAATTGAGTATCCCGATCAGCTAACATTAATTATAAATTATACATAAAAAAAACTAATTTTTATCGAAAATTAAGGAGATAAGTAATAGGTGAGTAATACATATTTCACCACATACTGATTATTTCGCCATCTTATCGTTTATTATTTTTATGTATAAAACGTAACAATGAAAAATCAATTACACAAATAATTAGATAAGAATTATATACTAATATGAACATTTTATCATTTTACTCAATATTGTGAGTCATGATTATTATTTAACTTACAGTAAAATACAAAATGTGAATAATACATTTGTGAAGAAATTGTGTTTTTTTAAGTGTCAAGCTTATTCATCTTAGGAATTGAAAGAATTTATCAAAAAATGTATGACCATAAAATTTACAGAAAAAAACAAGAAAAAAAATTATGATTTTCTTAACGGTTTATGAAATATTTACAGAAATATAAAAATGGTCTAGAATTATTGAAAAATGTATCAAGTTCAAACCTCAAATTCAAGTCAATACGGGTTAACTTTATTTGTTTGACCTACAATTTCTTGCAGTTCATTTTTATATGTATTATACAACCTAACCTTTTAGGGGGTAAGACTAAAAATATTTTGAAATTGGAAATTAAGAAACATCGTAGATAATACAGAATGATTCAAAATTTATGTTATAGCTATGTTATCATATAAATATTAAATATATTGAAAAATGTATATGATACAAAGGTCTAAAATGATTTGTACAAATTTATAATTGTTTACAATATATTAGGAGGGTATAGGGGGTCGACTTTAGAAACTCAATGGGAACTTATACTTTTATTGCAAACATTATATGAAGCCATTTTTTTAATACATTTTAGTACTTGAACAACATTATTTAATGCAAAACTCTATGCATGAGAGTTATCTATTTAAATTTTTTATAAATTTCTAAAGTTTTTTTTCCCAAAACCCCCTAAAATATTGTAATTAATTATAAAATGTCAAATCATTTTAGATGTTAATAAACTAAAAATCTTTCGTATCATGTATTCTTTTTCTATTTTGAATGAATAAAGTAGCAGCAGCATAAATTTGAATCACCCTATATTTATATAAAAATGATTGTGCGTTTGTCAGTATTGGATAATCTCGAAAACCCTAAAAGCTATAGAAGGTACAATCACATAGGTATTCTACTAAAAAGTCCGGTAAAAATTTATATTTATATTAGGTACACACCAAATATATAGTGAAAATACAATGAAAATTAAAAAAATTACATAGGTTATGATGTAACACACCAAATATTACTTTGCCATATTAAATAAAATATATATCTTTAGTCTTGGTCGTGTCCTAATATTGTTTTCAACTTTGACCAAGCTAGAAATCCAATGTTGAGTTTAAAAATTGAAAATTAAAAATCTATATTTCGTCAATTTCAGGGAAAAAGTGCAAATTTTTATTATTTATACGCATATTATGCATATTTAAGATTTACTAAAAATAATTGATTTTTTTCATTCTTAACCTATATATTTTAAATAATATTGAATATAAAACTCAATATTATTTATTGTTATTTCTTATCGTCTGATTCTACAACTTTTAATTTAACGACAATAGTGCGAATCGCATTTAATCTTTATCGTCCTAACATGCTAAAATATTATCTTATCGTGATTACGATTAGTCATTTAAGTTGAATTCCATTGACATTTGACAGTTATTTGTTCTAGACGTTGTGATCGTTGACCTTCATATTGTTAGTAGTAAGTTATAGTGTGTTCAATATTATACACGACGTGTCGGATTTCAAAATAATATTTTATTCCATTAAAATGCAAAAAAACGTCAATTTACAAACACATAATACAGAAACGTATTTTTCATAATATATTTTTTTAAATTATTTTTTCATTTCAATAAAATGTCAAAATGCCAATCAGTTTCGCGACATACTTTTTTTGTGAATACTAATAACGAAATTATATTATGTTTTTGAATAATCAACTTTGTATAATTTTTTGCATATTTATTACATTTTTTTGCATTATTAACATTTTTTCATGCAAATTTTACAATTTTTTCGAGTATATTTTGCTTTTTTTTAGCTCTCATAACTCCAGAGTCCTAATTATGACGAATATTATTTGCGAATCGTGATGACTATTATTATTACCCAAATATATGTGTACAGTAATTTCTTATGTCAAACATCTATATATCGAATTTTTCGTAATTTCGAAATCAAATGAAATCCCCTCGAAATAATTATCATTATAATACAACTCGATATCTCGAACTTTTTACTGTTCCCTTGAGCTTCGACATAACGAGAGTTTACTGCATACATATATGTTATAATAAAAACTCATTTTCAATTTGACACAATTCTAAAAAAAATCATTATTCTTATAAATATAAAAGGTATTTGTAATATTTACTCTGAATTTTAGACTTAAAAATACTATTAGAACTATTAAAAATACTATTAGTAAAAATATATAATTAATTTTATGTTAATATATTATATTATATAATTCATGATTATATTATGTACTTAATTAATGAATATAAATATTTTTTTATCATTTTTATGTATTGTTTTGCAAAAATAGTAATTTTTTTTATATGTAGTAAAAATAATGAAATCGGTTTCAACTTCGAATAATTCATTAAAACAAGACAAATACTTTTATATAAATGAGATTATACAATAAGAAAAATAATAAAAATTAAGCAGGTATCTTTAACTGATATACCTAGGTATTAAAATATTTAAAGGGATGAGGTAATTATACTCTAAAAACGTGAAATCAATTTTACATTTTTTTTTGTGAGCGGGAGTGAGGGCGCCAAATAGTGTTACCCTAGGGCGTTGTCAGTAGTTAAGTATTGCGGCTGTACGAGCGAAAAACCATGTTCAAAATTAGAAACAAACCAGACAGTTAAATATTACCCTCGATTTCCGCTTATGGGTATACAGGGTGATTCAAAATTTATGTTATGACTACTTTATTGATTTAAAATACAGAAAAATATGAAAGTATTTTGATTTAGAAACATCTAAAACGATTTGTATATTTTATAATATTTTAGGAGGGTTTTGGTCGGTTAACTTTAGACATTTATAAAAACTTGAAATATCTCTCAAGCATAGAGTTTTCTATTAATTAATGTTGTTCAAGCACTAAAATGTATTAAAAAAACGTCTTCATATTATGTTTGCAAAAAAAGTATAGGTTTTCATTTGAATTTCTGGAGTTGACTCCTAATACCCTCCTAATATATTGTAAACAATTATAAAATATACAAATCATTTTAAACGTTTCTAAATCAAGAAAATTTGTATCATAAATTTTTTTATATTTTGAATATTTATGTGATAAAACGGCTGTAAGATAAATTTTTAATTATCCTGTACATGTTATGTAGTTTTATACCACGATATCTCCGTGCAACGACCTCGAGATGGTGTGTCGCGAATGATATAAAATCATGTAATAATTATAATATCTTAATTCAAGTAGGTATACGTACAATGCTGTCCGTTGACAGGACCAAACGAATGACCGGTTTTGCTGTGACTGACGGCAATATAAAATGGTTATATTTTGTCGACAAGCGGCGCAGGACTGTTGAAACGATGTGGACGAATACGAATGACTGGACGCAACCGCCGCGCCGTGAAACGGGTTTCGGAGAAACTGAGAGCCAAACACCCGTCGTTCAGCGGCCACGGTATGAAAGCGACTAACATCATGCGCGTGGGTACAAAATGTACCTACCAACTCTATCCAAACAACCACCCATCCACTCACCGACAAAAAGTGGTCGATGAGCAGATAATATTCCATACGGTCCTTATCTTATTATTAAATTACGTGATACCATAAAGAACGCTACACGCGTATAATGTCAATGTAGCGTCAATTGCGCTAGAAATCATGGGTGAAAAAAAAATGACGGAATTAAAAAAGATTGTACATCAATTGCGTCGAACGATATTGAACTGCTGTATACTTATAGTGTTCCAAAGACAACTGCGAAAAAGTCTTATCCGAATTGCTGTCCAGTTTTTTTGGGGTGCACACATGTTTTATTTGCGTTATATCTGAGTGATAGCCATTTTACCTGGGCCCAAATTTATGAACATTTTTATATGGCTTTTTAAAATTGTAATGTTATTATATTTTACATGGATATGATAATAATACATATGATCTTTATACATACGGTCTTTATCGTGAAAAATGACGACACCCTCTTTTATCATAGGCAGAATTCTCAGCGACTATTATACAAACTAAACTATAATAGCTGTGAGGCTTTTCATTTGAAATTCAACCCCACGTTCTACGGTGCTCATCCCAATAATTTTGTGTTCATCGATGTCCTGAAAAATGTACAAAAAGAGACTTAAATAAAAATTAAAAGCACTCACTTCAATAATCGCAAAAAAAATATAATAGACAAAGACACATTTATTAGAAATGCCGTGAAACAATAATATTAGAAGAAAACCAAATTGAAAAACTTGAATTTATAAAAATAATATCATAAAAATTTTTACCAGTGAAAGTTTTTTTTTTATTATTTAAAAAAATACATCAATTTTAACCTACCTGTAGTACTATATAGTGCTATAAAACAGTCACAAGTCTGTATAAAAATTAAAAAGGATAAAAAAAGGATAATTAAGTTAAGAATATATAATAAATATGTTAATTAGCATGCATGCTTAAAATTCTGGGCTATAATTCGTATGTACCTCAAAAAAACTAGAGCTGCTAATCTTATGTACTTCAAAAAAATTCGGGTTGCAATTCGAAAAAAATTTCACTACGAGAAGCAGTTAGTATGCAATTTTAGTAGTCCTATTGAATGATACCTAGCAAAAATGTTTTATAATTTAATCTGTCAAAGTTGGAAAATAAATTATATATGCTAGTGTTTATAGATAACCATTTGTGTATATAGTTTGCTGTCTAAAATTTTAGATACATTTTTCTGCATCAATTCTGAACCATTTATTTTAGACTGTTAAAAACTTTTGTACAAATTTTAAAATTTATTTTTTTTATATATTTTTTTTTTTTTACAATTTAGTTAACTTTTTGCATAAACACATTTTGTATATTTAATTCAAATAAAATATCTAAAAATATTATAGTGAATATTTTTTTTTTATAATATTTTACCAGCGCAAAAGATGTATATTTCAGGTAGGCTAGAAAAATCGGCTCAATTGACGAACACCGATTTTTATGCCTAATAATAAATGTTACTGTCTATTATATATTACAATATTGGTAGGTACTGCCGTTTAAGTCTTTGAATCCGTTAATCTATAGAATAATTGAATCACGTAGGTAACGATGTAGTTTGAGTGCAGCTATTCAGATATTCAGATATTCATATTCATAATCAATACTTTATCTAGAAAGTAGAAAATGTATTCAATATATTATGACTATAGTTGTAATTCCGTACGGTTCCAGATGGAGAGTTTTTAAAATACATATTTACATTATATTTCGTCGATGAATATTTGTGAATACAATATCGTTAAAATTGGTGGCTGAAGTGAAATTTTATATTAAAAAATTAATTTGAATATTACATTTTTAGTCTGTTTCTTATGCATAATATATTATAATTAAAGCACGGACTTTTATGCATCAAAAAATCATCAAATATGCATTTAAAAATATAAATTTATACACCAAATAAATTTAAAAATGCAGTGTCCTAAAAAATTACACTAAAAAATTACATTTTTTCTTTAAATATTTTATTTATTTTAATTATTTTAATTTATTAAATATTCTATATTGCTAAAAAAAAATTATACGGCCAATAAAGATCTCATTCTTCATTCAAAATTAAATTATTGTAGTTAAATATAATATGTGACCTCGATTTGTAGAAAATATTTACATTATGCACTGAAAACATATAACATGTATTTTAAACAAAAACATGTCAAAATACGCAGAAATATGCACTAAAAACTTTGAGTATTTGATCACAAATGTTGTGAAATGTATTGTGTAGGTACTTACTAACCATATGATGAAGTTTACCAAAAAAAATATACAAATGCACGAAAGTCCTTGCTCTAATATTATAATATTACAACAGGCGTCGTTTCGACTATAAAATTCTTACCTTTCTAGATATGTTTTTTACTTCCAACATTTTATTATTTTCGTATGCTTTTTAAAAATGTTCAACTATTAAAATACGAAATTCGTAGAATGCCCGAGTCGAAAAATAATGTTGATAAAAATGATTTTTTTGGTACGGACTAATAAAGGCGCACGCATCAAATATTAATTACCTATAATAATTAAGCGTTTTTACGAAAACGTTTTATGTACAGGAAAATGCAAAAATACAATAATAATTATTTATACTTATAGTGGTTGTAGTACTTCGTCCATATGATATCACTCATCAACCGTATGCACTATTTATAGTCGAGTGTAATTTATTATTAATAAATGAATTAATATTTCATTGGTTTTCAAAATTTCAGTTAAGTTTATATTTTATTTTGACGAGTTTCGGAAACGAGTGTAAAATGCGATATTTACATTAACTTTTTTCAGATGCCTAAGACGTACCTATCAAGGGGGGCATTACGGGTACGCGTCCCCCAAAAAATCTTGACCGTTCTTTCATAGTGTACCGAAATTAATTCTATATATTATTTATAAATTATAATACTCAATACTACATGGTAAATAATTATCTATGTTAAATTATTTATAATATTTGTTAGGTACATATCACAATTCACCAATGCCAAGTAGTAATTACAAGCATGGAATCAAGGCGAGAGAAGTATAAGTTGGCCACATTTTTATTGAAATAAATATATTTAAGTTATATTGAAGAGCCTTGATAATAAGAGAGTGGTCAGCTAGCTGAATGTTTTCTATTGGTTGGCTGTTATGGATGCCATTTTTTGGCCAAATAATTCTGTTTTATTCAAATCGTGTTAGGTATATTTTACAATTTTTGAAAAGTAAGAAGTGTTATTTTACATTTTTTACATTCAAACAGAATATAATAGAAATACCTGACAAATGAAATAACTTTTGTTCAAATTAATATTAAAAAAAAATATAAATATTTTCCCATATAAATTATATAATAAGAATATGTTACTACTAAAGCTAAGTAATGTTTTTAAATAAAGTAAATATAAATAAGTACATAATCTACATGAAAATTGTATATTATAAAATAATAATTATATGGTAAAATATAATCAGTTCGTAAGAATTCAGTTTCACACACAAAAAAGTGGGAAGAGTTTGGACGAAACATGGCTGTTATATCTTCAAAAATGGTATTATTATCTTGACTTTCTAGTATATATGTTTAACATCAAAAGACAGAACAATAAAATTATAACCTCGTGGTGATTAATTTGATAACATAATAATATAGTGCAATATATATGATGGGTTGTGTTATTAGTAGGGTTGAGATTTCGACACACTTTGAATTTTTGCAACGCGATGATCATTTTATAATATTATTATTATGATTAAATATTAATTTAATGTAAATAGTACATTCTTGTGATTGATTGTATATATGAACTTTCTTCATAATATGTTAATTGATGTTCATTGTATGATGATATTTTTAATTATATTTCTAATAAGACTGTTTGCTTAACGTTTTAAATATAATAATGTAAATATGTATGACAATATGTTGGTATCATGATATAATATATCATACGTTTTGTATATTTTTGAAGCACAATAAGATGTTTTTTTTTACATTTTATTGCATTTTTCAAAACGTTTTAGAATTTTTAAGGCATTGATTAACATTTTATTTTAGGATTTTAACTTAAAACAATTAACTTTGTAACGTACTAACAAGGTTTTTACCTGGTCAAATATTATTAATCGTAATAATTTTTTGAACGGAATTGTACGATGTAAAAATTGATATTATATTATGTTGACTGAAAATTAAATGATAATAATTCTTTTTTTCTGATTAAAATATTATGTAAAAGAATTTAAATCGCGCAGTCCTGCAAATATATATTTTTAATTTTATTACCTACAAAAACAGTTAAAAGATAAAAAAATATAAGTGCATTTTATAGGTGCATTATTTTGAATTTTAAGGGCATTACTTTTCCAGCCTTTTTCCATTTCTCAATTTAAAGGAAAAACAAATATTGTCTTTGATTAATTTTCGACAAATATTGAAAAAGTAAACAAGTACAATTTTTTCAAGTAAAGAACCTAAAACATTTTTTTTTTGTTATATTTGGAAAACAACAATATTATCTGTCACTTATTATTTTAAATAATATAACTTAGTATTTAATAATATACTCAGCAATTCTTGTCTCATATCAACTATTAGGTACTTCATACATGCACCAAACATTTTACAAAATATTATATCTACCATTAACCAATGCTTGCATTTGACAAAAAAAAATTAGTTTTACATTATTTACAAGCTAAACGTTATACAATTATTTTGTTTATCGTTATTTAGAAGTAAAACATTATACAAATTTTGCATTTATCGTTTATCATTATATTGTTAAAAATAATATCTAATGTGGGGAATGGCCCGGATAAAATTTTTTTTTAAGATTGCAAAGATAAAATAATTCAATAAAAAGAAATATTTTTACGAAACCATTAAACCGATAATATTATAACTTTTAAGTAATTGGGTTTTAAATTATTTCGTTTAATGATATTCTACCTATATATATTTAATTTTGTTTAATGATATATTATATATTTTTTGTTAATCGTTTTGTTTTGTTTTGCAGTATTTTATTATTTTTGTTAAGCGTTTTCTGTTTTAATTACGTTTACAAATTCCAATCATTTTTGTCATGTATAAATGAGTGTATACTTATAACTAGAGGTCAGATTTTTATGATTTCACATATTTGTTTCTAGTGATGTATGCAGTTAAATGGGAGTAAGATATCTTTACGATTTATAAAACATAGAATTCATAGAAAAATACATTTTGCATAAAAAAGCATATTTTAGAGGTCAAAGAATATTCAATACGTTAGAGAATATTTTAGAATAAAAAACAATATTTTTCATAAGTATTTATATTTTTAAAGATTTTATGTTTGTAAATAATTTTTCAATGAAAATATTTTATAATTATATTACATATTATTTTTATATACCTACATATACGTACATCTATCGTATATATACATCGCCATTTTGATAATTTTGATCATTAAAATATACCATATTCACTTGGCAATTTATTTTTATATCCTTCTGGGTTCTTCGTAAATACGAAAATTAAATAATTAATAAATAAACCAAATTAATTAAATATATTTAGACAGAATAACTGTGAACATTATTTTTTTACAAAATATTTAATGAATATTTTACATTTTTAAGAATAAAACATCATATATACCTGATATTTTAAAATAATATCAAGAAAATATATTATCTATTTAAAACGACGTAAAAACATCATATTTTAAGGATTTTAAGAAAATATAAATTCGACTTCTACCCATAACATATTTTATTTGGCGTATACGCAATTATTTACAAATATTGTTATGAGTATTTATTCCTCGTATACTCTCCAATACACCTCGGGTTGTTTATTTAAGGAGTTCAATATAATAGGTGGTGATTTTCCAAGTGGGCAGGTGTGGGTTGTGTAAATGTGTGTGTAGTGAGTGATCATTTGTGTGTAAAATAAATAGACCAGCAGATCCGTACGTGTACATACAAACATGACGTCATCATTGAAGTGAGCCACAGAAAAATCAATTATTTTTTTTTTACCTATTTTTTTTTTCAAACGGTATCAGCTTTTCAGTTGCCAATAGTTTTTATTTATCTGAGAAAATTTCTGAAAACATATTATATCATAATTCGACGTTACAGCTTTACTACTTATATATTTCAACTAATTTTTCACTTTGATATTGTTAATGTTTTGAAATTCTTAGAATATTATTAATTAAAAAGTTTTGATTTCGAAGGGTTAAAGAGCTCTGAAATTCCTAATAAGTCAAAAAGTCCTTTCCGAGTAAACTTCGCTCGACGAATTTAACTGTGTTTTCGGGAGTCTATAATATTATCCGATGACTATAAGATTGTATATCGAAACAATCGCCATAAGACGGGTCTACTTTGGTGGAAACTGGCAGGTCGTGGCGCACAGTAGTCGAAAATGAATAAAATAAATAAAAGTGTTTCATAAATATTATTCTGATGATAAGCTGGTTGTCTATAACATACCGATGAAAAATATGTTTTTTTGTTTACCCGTATCGAAATAATTGTATTAAAAAAATATGTCGTATTGTCCGTACAGAGTGACGCGCGTTTAATCCTAAGACGCCTTACACTCTTACTAATGACACTTTCTAAAATAATCCAAACCTTTTAAGCTTGAATGACACAAAAATTTCATACACCGTTGGCACTATTCAGTTAATAAAAACCTCATTGACACAAACACATAGTACGTACTATCCTGGCACTGTTCCTTTTAATAGGTAATAAGAACACAAAATGACTGAAATAATATTCAAACACAGTTTTCTTTTGATCGGAAACACTTTTATTTATAACAATAACAAACATGAAATAAATAGTTCAAAAACACTCTGTTGGTATTACAGTCGTCGCTCGCCTCGCTGCAGTCGAGTCCTACGACAATCACTGATTCTCCCTAATGCTTGCTTGTGCAGCGGATTTAAATTATATTATCCAGTCGTTTTCGTAATTGTTGCCCTCGAACTATTCAAAATAATTTAAATAAATATTTAACATTATGTTTAAGTAATGAAAGCTCGTATATACTTCATATTTTGTTTGATTAATTTAATTTTTAACATAAAGCCAATATGATAATTTCGACGAGCTAAACATTAATTTTGGACTACTGTGTGTAGCATCGAATCCACAGTCATTATAATTTGTGTGATTGTGCCTCGTAGCAAAATAATTTCGATGGCTTCGCGGAGTGTAAATTATATTTTTTTATTCACAGTCAAACGACAATATGATACGTAACGAAAAAGGAATGAATGAGTTCATAAATATTATATTATGTTTTGTTAGATAGTATAATAACTGCCGAGAGGGGAGCATCGTGAAAAAAAAATATTTAATATTTATAAAAACGGAGTCAAATGCACATTTCATTATTATGTTGCTTTGTTAAATAAATACATATATAGGCAGTATCGGGAATGCGGATTGGGTTTGGGGGGAAAAATACGACTATAGTTGTTCATACAGGTACTATCCTATTATTTATTATTATTAAGGTAATTCGACAGTGTGGCGGCGGTGGTCGTATATAATTTATACCAGTGCACGCGTATAGGGTGATTCAACTAGCACACTCACCTCCATTTTTCCATAAATAATGAATACATTTTAATTCTGATTTTTGGAATTTTTAAAATATGTACTATCAATGACCATTTTTATTGAATGTTTGTACTAAGGATAATATTATAGTCAGTTCTTAAAAATGGTTCTACAAAAAAATAAAGTAGATGTAATATTGGATCTAGTATTTTTTATACTTTGACCATTTTTACAAATCATTTATGTTGAATATTTATCAGCAAAATTTTAAAATCACCATCGTCCCCATACCTTAAAAACCCTTTATCGTAAACCTTTAATCCTTATAGTACCTATGCAAAGTCAAATGATTTATAACTAATAATATTAATTTTGATTTGATAAGTCTAAATATTCGAAAAAAATTTATCCAGTAAATCATTAAAAAGAGAGGTTCTCATTTGAAAAACGGAAGTTTGTAACTTCACAGTTGTTATAATTTAAAATATGTACCTAACAATCTACTCAAGGGATATAATAAAAAAAAAACATAGTATACTTACAGATTATATTAATCAGGGAGACAGGAACACCGCACAACATGGGACGGCCTTCTTCTCGGATCTTTTACAAATCCTGTGCTGAGGTCTAAGAGTTAGGTGTCCTATGTATTTTAACCATGCCAATTAGTGCATCGATATAACAATTCTGCTATACATCTTCATAATGTCGTCACTTGTCACACTACTTACGTGTGCTAGTTGTAATGTCTCCCCGTTTTTTAATGTTTATTAATCGATTAAATTGCTAAATTGTAGTATTATATATTATATTAATATATTATATGTATTATATTAAAATACTGCAGCACACTCCTTAACTAGTTGATTGTCACGTAGGGTGAAATAACCCAACAATAACTTTGATCAGATCACCGTGATCATTTTTCATGAATTCTTGTATTTAGATTTTCGATATACATTTTTAATTTTATATAAAAAAAAAAATAAATAATAATAAAAAATAAAAAAAAATTTCCAAGAAGGTCATACAAAAGTATTTTTCCATATAAATATAATATTTCCAGATGTATTGTGACGGTTCTCAGAACCCTACGCGGCATAGCAATTAATTTAAACTGTATAGGGTTTAATGACCCTACAAAGCTTGGTATTAAAAGTAAACCGTATATTGTTATTAGATCCTACACGGCGAGTGATAATAGTATGATAGTTTAAACGTGGCGGTCAACCTGTTAAGCGAGTAGTACAAAAAATTTCAATTTTTTTTTTTTTTGAAAGTAATATCTTTAAGTATAATATTAAAATCTTCGAAAATTTAGATTTTTAATAAATGCGTTATTGGAGAAAAAAGGCGGGTGAGCATACTCGGCAAATCTCTCTATATCGACCAGAGAATAAAACACGGTCAGTCCGCACATCGTTTAAGAGTAAAACGGCAAGGGTCTGCACGGGTATTTATTCGGCCGATGAGGGTTAAAATTTATCTCGCGTGAGTGTTTTTATGTGAGTTCACGTGTGTATGCGTCTTTAAATATATATGTATGTGTGTTTGGTATGTGAGCACTTAAACGCGTAGTTCGAGTCCTAATGGATTTTAAACGACGCGAACATTATTGTTGTTGTCGTTATTATTACTATTATTATCATCCGTCGGAGGGTGGATCGCAGAATACACTTGTTGTATTGCTGTACCTATATAGTACCTGTACTCTAACCTACCTACCGAATGATTTATAACGATCGACGGTTATAAGATTATATATTATTATAAGCTGCTACGAGTATTATACACATATATTATAATCGTAGTGGTGTTGTTTTAGATTTTTGAATTTAGATGAACCAAATACACTAAATTATTATACTGTCTAGGTATTAATCACGTACGACTGCTTACTCTAAAAGGGAATTAATATATTAAGTACTGTCTGGATGTTTCGTTTTTTTTTCTTAGATATCACTGATAAATTCATGAGTGGTTTTATTTTTGAATGGTACCAGTATATTTATATACAATACAAACTGTCGTCGGAATGAAAAAATAAAAATATTTTGAAAATAAAATCGTATGCAAAGCAGTGATATTATTGTTGTTGTACACGCGCAAACCTGCATTCAAATCTCTGGCGATTCACGAAGCATTCTCACCCCCATTTTTCATTCTTAAATAATGATGAGTTTTTTTCTCTTTCTAATTTTTATATTATATAAATATATACAGTAATCTCTCGTTATCTGCGGGAGTTACATTCCAACAAAGTTGTGGGGATATCGAAACCACGGATAACGAGACCATAAATCAATGTAAAAAGGAAGGTTAGAATTTATTTACATATGTATTTAATTTTAAAAATCTCGATAAGGTTAATATTTTTTATTATTACATATTTGATTGAACCGACTACTGAACAAGTTAATGATATAAAAAAATAAAATAAGTTATAATGTAATGATTTGTGCATACAATACATGTAAACATAGTTAGTTAATTGTATTGTTATACCTAACAATACAACAATAATTATTTACAATTTTCTAAAATTAATTATCTACAGAGTTCGTATAATAACGAAATGTTATTGCATTAATACAATTTTATCGCCGACTCAACCGCGAATAACGAGGGATAATATATATATATTTAAAGACCATACTTTTAAATTCTAAAAATATTTTGTAATACTTGAGGAGTGTCCTGGGGTGATACAAACTACGGTTTTGAAATCGGACCTCCCCCTCCCTTTAACTGTAAATTATTTAGTAGTTAATTTTAAAAAAATTGATTTATTTAATGGCTAACTCGAAATTAGTAGATTTATCAGTTATTAAAACGTTTGCATTATGGATGGTGAAAGTCCTTGAAAAAAGTTTCACATAAATATAAAATATAGATGTAATGTTGGATATAGTATTTATCATACTTGGATCATGTTTACAAATTATAAATGTTGATAGATTACTATTAATTAATGTACAATTTAAAATCAACATAGCACCCGTATCTTCTAAAGTATTCCATTATGTATAGTAGTGTATCTCAGGGACATAATTAAGCGGGATGAGGATGGATCATCTTCAGAGCCCTTGATATTTGATAAAATAGTATTTCTAGCTATCTACCACTGTACTTGAAAATAAAGTGAAAATGTAGTATTTTGTGCATAAAAATGTCCACCCACCCCCCCCCCTCTTCTCACCACAAGAACAAATTTCTAATCACGTCTCTGGTGTATC